>PVKB01002344.1:0-224917 GCA_004027205.1 Ctenodactylus gundi
TTTTTTTTTTTCTTGGCTTCATTTTTTTTTATTTGTCTTGGAACTCTGTTTAGAAATTTGTAATTTGGCATGTGGGATCTTTTCTTTTCTACTTGGCAAGTGCTACCTCTTCCAGCTCTTTCTGGGGTCACCAGTTCAAACTCATCTCTCCCAGAAAATCTGTCCTACTGGCCACTGGGACTGTCTGTGGCACCCCAGTATTCCTGCTACCCTGCCTTATATGGCTTCCATCCTGTTCTCCATCGCTTAGCCTCTTTTTTTTTTTTTTCTTTTTTAGGGACTGGCCTGCTCCTTAACCTTTGGAATATGTTTTAGGTGTCATTTTTATTAAAATTTTATGGAGAGCCACACACAAGACTCCATCTTTGAACCCCCACCCCCAGTGTGTCTGTTGACTAATTCTGTTGCCTGTTCCATTATTGCAAATAGCTTAGGGCAGTCACCCAACAGAGTCCAAACTGAGCTTCTAGTCCAATCCTGTGCCTCCTCATGACCCACAAGATGCCATCAGGGCCATCTAGTAATGCACTTTTTTAGAAGAGTCTTGCAGCCCAATAACAAAAGGAAGCCCCATGGTTAGGGGTCAGAGCGTAGGGGCTGGGATCAACATACGTAGGTACAAATGCTCTGTCCACCCTGTATTAACCAGCTAACCACCCAGGGCAGGTTACTAACCCTGCCTGGGCCTCAGTGTCTCACCTGTGAGCATTGTGATGGGACTACGAGGTAGAATAGGGCACAGGAAAAATCTTTGTTTTGTTTCAGCATCAAGCTGCTCCCTACCTCCTAATGGCAAGAGTTCTGCTGTGGCTCCTCTTTTTAAGCTATTAAGATTTGAAAAAAAGTTTCCTCTTTCACCTGCTCCCTCCCAAACTACATTCAAAAGTGAGCTTTTCAGTATCATGACATCTTTCACCTAACGGTTTTGAATGACGTGCCTTGGCTGTCACTATTGTGTCTCTTCATAGATAGACAGATGGTTGTATTGATTTGTTTTAACACCTGTATAGTCCTGCTGGCCTTAGTCTTCTTTTGAATGCTCAAATGCCATTGAGTCATAGATTTCAGTGGCAGAAGGAAATAGCACAGGTTTTAAGTGGTACAGATTCACCCTGGGTTTGTTATATAGACCCTCAGTCATATTTACACCTTCTCCAGAGAAGGGTAATTGAACCTTCAAACCACCCACCAAGATTTCTGCCTGTAAAATATTTAAGGACTAGTACTATAAGGGCATTTCACGTATACAATTTGTTTTCCAGCTAGGAGCAGGAGGACAAGGAAAATATAGTTCAGAGTGACTTGTAAAAACCAAACTCATAACTTGCAAAATGCGTCTCTTCACAATAGTACAAGGGCTGAAGGCAAACAAAAGGGTGAGCAGAACAGAGACCAATGTTCTGAAATTGAAACAGCAGAGATTCCACAAAGCAGGGCGATGGTGGTGGTACAGATCACCCGTTGAGTGCCAAGCTAGACTTTCCCTGGAAGCACACAGTATGAGGAAGGGCATTTTGATAAAAGAGACCTAGATCAGAGATTGGTGACACGGAGACTTAAAACACAGAAGGCTGCTAAGACGTCTCTTCTTCCTAAAGGGGGAGAAGAGGTTGTGGGCTCAGCTTGTCTCCTCCTGTCTGTGTTCTCTCTCCGTTTGCACAAGTGCACGCATGCATGTTTTCTTAAGCAGACCGTCCTCATAGGGGCTCGGCAGCGAACTAAGACTGGGTCACAAGTAAAGATGCTCCTCCGGTTGGGAGATTTACCGACATGAAATAAACCTGGATTAGAACCAATAAGAGGGAATGGAGTTCTCATGGTTCTGAGATGCCTAAGTATTAGGTTGATGTATTATTGGAGGTGTTGCTGCTGCTGTGACAAATAAGCCCATAGATGTACTATTTCTTATTTCTGGAAGATCCAAAGTTATTTCTCTCTATTAGTATTTATCTCTCTTGTACCTGGTGGTTTAGTAGCCTAGGCCCTTCCTGTCCTATGGCTCTGCCACCCTCCACACAGGGCTGCCATAGTTATCTTGTTTGTGTGTAGCTTACAGATGAGGCATTGAGGGATAAGTGTGGAGATATTTTAAGGCCTTGGCCTAGGAGTGGCACATGTGGACAAGAACCATGAATGAGCAGATTTACTCAAATATGGAGCAGAGCTTTAAGAAGTTATTGAATCAACCCCGGGGGTGAGGATTCTTTGGGAAGGGAGCAGTAATCCCGCACCTCCGTTGTCTAGCTGAATGCTGACAAATAATAGTTAAGGTTTGCTCCCCCTAGGGCTTCCATCTTTCAATGTCATATCTCTGGGAAGTTAACAGTAGTAACTTGGAAAGTCTGCCTTCCTGAATTGGATGTTTCTTGGTTTTTTCTGATGGCTTGGACTGTGATGCTCTCAGAACATCGCATCCTGCAGAAAGTCTCAGAAGTGACATTTGTACTTTGTGCCTTTGCTCCCATTATTGCCTTTTTTGTTGTTGTTGTTGTTGTTGTTCTATGACTTTGTACAGAGACACATTTATATTATGTCAATTGCCTTGTGGCATTTGAAATTCTTTATTTGGGCCACATTGGCAAGAAGATAAAAAAATATATCCCCTGAACATAGTTTGGCATGAAGGGAGCTGTAGTCTGTGTCATTCCTGATCACTGTCCTCATCCTCTTCATAATAGAACTAATGATGATTTCCCACGCCAAGGAATAGTGTAAATATTGCCATGAGATAGACATGTGGCTGCATTCAGGAAAGTTTTAAAGCACTTTATGCATCCATTTGCAATGTGTTTTATTTCTATTCACTAAAACTATTCCAGATAACACTGAACAGCTTTTGATTTCCACACATACTTCGGATTTTATAAATATTCTTCCTTAGAAATGCTACATAATTTCAACTTTTTCATTTTATTCAATAAAGTCATTCCTTTGTTTACTCCAATTAAGCCTTAAAATGCTAATTTGTGCACGTATTTTTCCTTAGGAGCCTCTGCTTGCTGTGATCAGAGCATTCTTGAAGTATCCAGGTTGAATGTGGGAAAATTAACACTGTAAATAACCGTGTCCTGTATGTAGTTCAAGCTGAAATCCCAACCGATGCAAAAGTGCCATTGTAAAAGATGGGCTGTGAGCTGTGTTCATATAATCTACTGTGTTAGTGCTGGAATTAGGAAGCAGGGACAGAGAGAAGGTGGCCAGCCTCCTTCCTCGCGATCCAAGGCCACCGAGTTCCCAGTACTGCATGTTTTAAAGCTGTAAATCCCAAAGCTTCTGACCATTTGTAGAAATCTTTGGGATGTTGATAGTTGTGTCTACAGAAGAAGATTCAGAAAGCTTACAGTGTTAATTTATTATGAGAGATTAAGCTATGATGCTGATATGTAAAACAGGCCGTTGGGCCTATTGCAGAAAATTATCCCACCTTGTTATTAGACAGAAAGAACACTAGCAGAAAAGGTTGCCAAATCGCAGTGGAATCCCTGGTCTGTCTCCTTCCTGGCTGGTTTGTAGGTTAGCACGGGACAAAGGAATAAAGACCTTGGGCTCATTCTCCCAGTTACCTCTTTTGTAAAACTTATAGTCTGAGAATTTTTAAAAGTATTTTTAAATAATTGAAAAAAAGTGAGAAGAAAATTAATAGTGTGTAATGCATAAAAACTACATGAAATTTAACTTTGATCATCCTTAAATATAGTTTTATTTGAGCTTTGTTGTGTTCTGTGTGGCTCCTATGGCATTGTAGTGGCAGAGTGATCCCATTCCCCACAGAGCTGAAAGCGTATCTTAATTGGCTTGTTAGAGGCAAATGTTGCCCACTTACCTACAAGCTGTGAAATGTGGACAGGTTGCAGTGTCCACTCCTGTTCATGTGGCTGTCATTTCCAGTTCTTAAAAATTAATTTTTCTTCAACAGATCCCAACCTTGACCTTCCCTGTTTGTCCCAGACTATTCCCAAGTCTTTGCAAGGTGGATAGAACTGAGAGTGGGTGGTCCTCTACAGGCCACAAGGAGTCACCTCTAAGATCCTGGAGCCTTTGCATGGCACAGTATGCCAAGTCCTTGTAACATGCACACTGCCATTCTTCCCTGTAGTTACAGTATTAATTTAGGGACGATGAGGAGAAAGTGGTCCCTCTTTATCTGTGAATTCCTCGGAGGAAGTTCTGTTCAGAATGAATAGTCCTGAAATGTGTAATAAAGTTACCCATCAAGACCACTTTTACAGAGAGATTTAAATGTGATAATAAGAATAAAAGAAAATGAAGTGACATTGAGGGCATCTTCTTTTATAACAGCTCTTGGTCTTGACTGTTAAGCACACTGTAAAATGACTTTTATACATTTATGGATTGAAATGGTTCTGCTGAAATTTTAAGTGTTAACATTGTTCAAACTTCCATTACTACCACCTCTCCCATTGTTACAAAACAGTTTCATATTTGACATTTTGATCATACTAACCCATGGCATTTTATAGGAAATTTCTCACTTCATGCAGTGGGAAATGCTTATTTTGATTTTAGCCCCTTTCTATAGGAAGCAAACACATCATCTTTCCACATTTTACCCAGTGCTTTCTCCAGATTGACCATTGTATGAGATATTTGTAGAGCTAGAGACAGTTTAAATGTTTTGGTGTTTAAATTGGCTTCGGTGGAAAATAAACAGTTTTTTTCCCCATGCTAGGTCCTCCTTCCTTTCCGGATTTTCTTGTTTATTATTCCATTAATGGAACCACTATTCATAGGATGGCCCACATACTGTTCCTTATTTTTTGTGGCTGTTTTATTGATATAATTTTATGCCACACAGCCCACCCACTTAATATGGGCAGATTAGTGCATTTGACTATATTCACATAGTCGGACAATCACTCAGTCAACCAGTCATTCAGTTTATCTGCTGTATATCATTGTGTTACCTCAGAAAGGTCACCTCCCAGTCTCTTCTTTCTTTTCTAGCTCTTGGCAAGCACTGTTCTTTGAATTTACCTCTGCCTCTATGAATTTACCCCTTCCTGGGTATTTCCTTTCTGTGGAATCATACACTCCATTGTGATTGGCATTTTTTGCTATTATAATGATCTCAATAAGCATTGCACCTTAGTTTTTGGTCCCTCACTTATCATTTCTTTGTTGTTGACATAATGCAAAATTTCAAGACTGAAATGTGTGTGTACAACAATATTTAACCTATGTAAGTGTACGTGGCCTATTGGGCTTCTTGTTCTCATTCATTGTGAGCATATCTTAGGCCTTCTGCTTGGCTTGCTGAATATGTGAGTATCGGGGAAAGTCCTTAGAAATATCCCCAGTATAGCTTTGGGCACGTCCAGATGAAAGGTTGGCTTGTGAACAGAATTTGTTCAGAGTCCCACTTTAGAAAATGCTGTGAGGGCCTGTTGGCATTCCAGGTGTGGTTCTCATTCTCCTTCAGCACCTCCTTCCTGTGAGTTGATGGCATGGTCCTGCTAATGCTGTTGGGCTCCTCCTTGTTTGCTTACGTTGGCTGCAACACCACCACCTTAAAATATTGTCGTGAGGTAGGACACTATCCCTCCCCTTTCTTTCTCTCTCCCTTCTTCAGTTCTTCCAATCCTCTCTTCCCCCCTTTCATTTAACCATTATACATACAGTGGAGTTGCATCTGTGAGCATTTCCTGAGATAGGACCTTTTGGTAGATAAGGGATAAATTAGACTTTGTAAATATTTTGCTAACTTCTTCCCAGAGTTTTGAAGGAGAGATTGAGGCATTGCTTTGTTGCATATGTGTCCTCTATGAAAATTAGTTCTGTTTTAAAGAGGTTGACTTTGGTTGAGATAGCTTGAGCCAGGCCACGCATCTTCATAGGAGCAGGTGTGGTTTCTTGCTGGTGTGTGTGTGTGTGTGTGTGTGTGTGTGTGTGTGTGTGTGTGTGTGTGTGTGTGTAAATGAGAGAAGCCTGGATTCAGACTTACCTGGATCTTTCAATTCATCTTCTGTAAGAAGATTGCTTCCCAGTTTGACAGATGCTGACCCTGGGATTGTGTGCCACCAAATCCAGGCAAAGTTTGGTAGCCAGACAGGTAGTGAACATAGTGGATATAATTGGAGAATCCTCTTCCATTATTATTTCAAGACCTGTCCCCCATTATCACAGAGGATGGAAAGTCTGCTTAAGTTATAAACTAGCTAATTGCTTCTTCAGTTGAAGACCTACATGAGTTTTACAGCAAAATGCATATCTCCAAGGGCTAAGTGGCCGACACACAATAGGCAATTGAGATAGCAAAGACTAATTTAGGACAGGGTCTCAGGGCTGTACTATCCCCTCTCTTTTCCTTCTTTCTCTCTCTTTCTTGCCCCTCCCTTCTTTTCTCCCATCTGCTTTCCTCCCTCCTTTCTTCTCCTTCCTCATTCCTCTCCCTTCTTTCTTTGTCTCTCCCTTCTTCACTTCTTCCAAACTCTCTTTCCCCCTTTCATTTAACCATTATAAATACAATGGAGTTGTGTCTGTGGGCTTTTGCTGGTAATTAAATAAATTATTTATACATTTAACACAATCTTGAATTACTAGGTGATCATCTCAGGCACTCAAAAGTATAAGAGCCCTTGAAAGCAATATCCAAGCATAGATATTCCATAGCACGTCTTACAATCTAAATATTGCTTTTAGTGTAATCGAAGCAGCAAGAGTAGTCACAGCAGTTGATGGACTATTTTTCAAATTGATTTCAAAAATGTATTTAAGGGGATGATCTTCTAGTCTAGATTACCTATTGATTTTTAATATGAAAAGCTCATTATGTAAGCAGTAACTGCATATAAAAACCTAGCAAACCTTTGCATAAATCCTTTAATTGAATTTCCAGAGCCTGTGGTTCTACTTTTTTTTAATTAAATCTATTTCTTTTTTTTTAAGTGTTACTGTGTAATTTGCATGCTGTGAAGAGGCCCTGTCCCAGATAAAGTGCCATTGATCCTTATTAAACCTCACCTCTGGGCTTGCTTAAAACTAACTGGAAAAATTAAAGTGTTCATGCTGCAATGCACTTATAGCTCATGTGATAGGATTATAGAAAAAATAATAAAACTAATTTCCAGGAGAGAATTTATAATGTGAGATTTTATATTTTTTCAATTTGATAATTAATAGTGAAATCATATCATATATATAAATCATATTTTAGCCTATAAACTGAAATGGCAATTAGGAAAGATTATATATACTTGATGTAAAACCATCATGTTATGTGTGATAATCTTTTGGCACTTTAATTTTTTAATTGTTGAGGAAAGGATTATGAATTCAAATCAAACATATTAAATGGTGGGTTTCATTAGAAAAATCTTTTTCTTTAACTGTGCTCTACATTAGGCTTCTTTTATTATTGGTGTGAGAAAGTATAAAAGATATGGAAAAAGATATTTGGGCTATGCTCACGCTAAAATGTATGTATTGGAATTACCAGGGGAAAGAAAAATATAAAAGCTGCAATAGGTTTTTCTCTTTTTTAATACCTAACATTTGTTATTTTAAAAGCAATAAAATCCCCTAAAGAAATATTCATAATCAATAAGAACACAAAATATGGAATATATTAACTGAGTTATAAAAATGTTTGTAGTCTAGCACAAAATGAAAAACACAGCAAGTTATGTACGGTTTAAAGTGTAATCAATTTTGAGGTTGTATACAAGGATATAAATGATGAACACAAGTAGTAGCATTTTTAGTAAAGGCTGTTACAAAATACCGTATTTATGGCCTATTCCATTCTTTTTATAGCTCATTAATGTAGAAAACAAACACAGTGTATCCATCTTCCCAGACAGCGTAAAATTCCCTTAAATGATATTTTTAAATGGAAATACTGAGCTCATTTGATCTGTTTCTTCCTCACGCTGGTGTTAGGTTGTATGGGCGTGTGCACCTCACCCGTTTTTTTTTTTTTTTCAGACTTTGTAAAGAAAGTAATAATAATGACGTATGGCCCTCTCTCCACGGAACAGGGCCATGGCTAACACTTTTGCAGATGGCATGGAGCGCCCCTCCTCTCGCCCCAAGCCCGCCTCTCACCCCGCCCTCACCCCACCTGAAGGACAGCCTTCCCACCTTTGGAAGCTGTGCTCATTCTTCCAGGCCACAAGGGGGCTGTTGAGTTATTGGTTCACTGCCCTGGCTGGCAGGAGAGAGTTTTAATACTGGTTCCAAAGGTGCTTAATTTCCTGTGGTGCCTATGAATATGCATACGGTGTGTGCTCAGCAATCTAGCAGTGCAAACTAGACAGCTGGTGTAAAAGTTTTTTCATTTTTGGTTTTTTGTGTATTTGGTTCTTGCCCCTTCGCTTGGACAGTCCTTTTCCGAGTAAGCTACATCTGTAATGTAGTTTCATTACTTATTTCTAGTATTTAATTTGGTTTTGATGTTTTCCTTTTCTCCTTTCATTTGGTCATTCTGTTGAAGTTGCTAGCGTGTCGCTATCAAGGGGTATTTCTGTGGCCATAGAAGGCACAAAGTTGAATATCCAGTCTTTCTAAAATAGAAGTAGCATTTCACAATGCTCCATTTGTTTTGCTTAACTTTGATGTATCTGGAAAGAAAAATATCTTGAGTAGCAAGGCAAAGTGTTATAATTGTTCCCTTTTTTCTCTATTTGGATTAACGTACACCTAATACTAAATACCTCCATCCACCCATCAGTCTACCTATCCATCCCCCTTTCCACCACGCCACCCATTTGTCCCTCCCCTCTTTCCCCCCCCCCCTCTTCTGCCTGCCTATTCTTTCTTCCTCCCTTCCACCATCTACTTTCCATTTTATGTCAGGCACAACTCCAGACAGTAAGTCCATGGATACGAATTTGGGTCATTGTTGTCTTTCTGGATCTTACTGTCTAGGGGGAAGACCAAGACACAGTTCAGTAGTTTTAACAGGAGGAATCTCAAAGACCTGGCTTATCCCTGAAGAAAATTGGGTTTAGAGATGTTGGGAGCTTTTTAAATTTATGACTGTATAGTTTACTTGGACTTAATAATCTACAAAATAACATTTTGGAGATAAAGATCATGTACCGTGTGCAAAATAGATCAGGTAGAGGGTGATTTTAGGATGTGAGTTGCTCTGCATCATGGCAGTATAAAAGAGGATACTTTATGGTAATAATTGAGATAAGGCACATTCCATTTCCTGAAATAGAGTAGTGTCAGTCTTGTGACCTCCATAGACTGTCATAAAGAGGATCAAGGGGTTCCATCTGTGGAATGTGAGTGATCATGTTCAAGTTGGGGTCATCGAACAGGGCACAAAATACAGAGGCAGTCCCTCAGAGACCTGGGAAACCAAACATTGGTCAGAGGCAGGATTCGCAGAGTCCCCCAATCCAAGATTTAAGGTCCAAACCAGGCATGCAAGCCAGGGTGAGCTTGGCACAAATTATAGGCTTCCAATAAAACTGACCCAGTAGTGCTACCTTATTCTCTGCTCCCTTTCAAGACAGGCAGCTGGTGATAATGCAGCATGAGAATTCAGAAACCAGTCCAGCTTATCTAATCCAATAGATGGTTGCAGAATTGAGCTCAATCTCAGTCTGTGGAGTCTCAGAAGGAATGGACTTTCTGAAGGTTGACAGTTCATTATGGTAGCTATGAGCCACATGTGCCTACTCAAATGCAAATTAATTAAAATTAAAATGTTAATGTCTCAGATGCACTGTCCACATGGCAAATGTTTGGTATCCACATGCGGTTAGTGAGTACCATCATGGGTAATGCCTGTGTGTGTGTGTCCCCACACATGTGTAGTGCCGGTGTAGAACTGTCTCTTACATTTGTGCACTCTGAAGGATATCTCTACTCTGAAGCAGAAGTCTTCAAAGTATGAAGAGTGGCTCATTAGGGTTCCAGACCAAAATGATACAACTTTTTTTTAATCCACCAATCTTTCACTCATTATTGAATATTTATTCCTACCTACTACGTGGCAGGTACTGTCGTAAGTGTTTTGCCCATATTTTTACTTGTACCTCTTCAAGAACCCTCTGATGGCCAAGAACTGTGCGTGATGTGCAAGGCATTCTGAAGTCAGGCACTGGATATTTCTGTAGGAAGAGGGGCCAGGCAGAGCCTCTGCTCCCAGTGCACCTTACCTTTGGAAAATGCGTTACAGTGTTGTGTGTGTGCTCATTTAAATGGGTTGAGATGTTAGGTTGCTGGATGCCAACTAAAGCAGTTCTCACACAATGAACAAGAGGCTTAGACATGATTTCTGCAAGGAGACCAACGTTTGAAGATATTCACTGTGTCTGCGTGTTCGTCCTATTGACCATGGCCATGTTAGCCACGTTAGGATGTAAGTAGAAATAAGTGGTGAGAAAAGACAAGGAGTGATGCTTCAGCCATTCATCATATGAGCCCCTCACCTGCTGCAAGGAAAATGAAAGGGCAGTTTGATTAGAACTTAGCAGTTAAGCAAAATATAAAAATGTTAGGTGGCAAAGAGAAAGATAAAGTTGCATGTATTATTTTTAAAGGTAAATGTTGTACTAATCCTGTGCCACACCTACAGAGAGGAGCTAATAGAATAATTTACATTCATGATTGTTAAATTTGTAATTAAAAAAGCATTATGGGATAAATGCCTTATTCTTCCCAGTTGATGGTGGTATAGTTACAAGCATCATGCATCCTCTAAGGTTTAAATGGCTTCTACCTGTCTTTCTTTCCTCTGCTCAGGTAAAATCTTGCTCAGTTTCCTCTCTACCTGCTAGAAGGACATCCTTTCAATAAAGTTGGTGATCTTTAAATAAAAGGATTTGCAGAGAAAGAAGAGTCATTGATTGAAACAGAGTTGTGGCTTAAAGAATGAGCTTTTGAATAGAACTCATTGGATGATGTGTGCTTATCCTTAACCCTGAGAAGGCTGTCCCTAGCCTCCACCCCTTCATTACAGGTCTTTAACTTTTTTAAAAAAAATAGATCCTTATATCAACATGTGACTGCCTTGAAGTTAATTGAATATTGAAAAAATTGCGAAGATGGCTGTTTTTTTCTGCCATTGTGACCTAATCCACAGATATTTTTTCAAGCCTATGAAGTCTTTTGCTCAGGTCAAAGATGTGTATGTGTGTGTGTGCACATGGGTGAGTGTGTGTGTATGTGTGCACATGCCTGTGCATATGTACTTTGCAGAAGCGACGAGAAGGCTGCATGTGTGAAAACCATGCAGTGGGAACATCTATCTGTGAATCTTCATTTTGTGACTGAAGCTTTAAAGAAAATAGGCAATTCCTGTGCAAAGGAGGAAATCTGTCCTCACCCAAAGACTTCTTAGCTATCTCTTCTTGCTTTATGTTGAGCTATCCAACATCTTCAGTTCTTGTATGTTTTGTTTTCATATAGTTTCAAGGACTTTTTTAAAAAAATCTATTTCTGTAAAGTATCATAGACTATCCTTAGCATCATGCCTGTTCCAAGTAGTAGGTGGAGCTTGGTGGGTGTCATTCATTTATTGGTTGAGCGGGAGGTCACATAGCTCCCTATTCTTTGCATCACAATTTCATACTCCCTGGGTGACCAAGAGGTTGACCAAGGTCACTTTTTCCCCCCTTATGTCAATCAAATAGTTCCACATCTTAAAACAAAATTAACCAGTGCTTATTGAATATATACTGTCCTGCTAAGCATCATTCGTGTCACTCCCCCCCCTCCCCCTTTGTAAGAGAAAACAGAGGCTCAGGAGGTGAAGTCATTAGCAGGGTGTTCACAGCTGGCCATTGGCTGAATGCACATCGATGCCGAGACTGTGTTTGGAACCATCAGTGTCAATGGTAGGAAGCAGAACCTATGCTTCATATGTCGGGAAGGACCAGACTTTCTCATCTCTTTCCATGTGTGTAGTGAAAGTGCCAGGCATATAAATGACCTGTGGTACAGTTTGTTTAAAAAAGGAAAGACGTGATGAGAAACAGTCAGTCATAGCTTCTCCTGGAAGTGGGTTGCAGGTAAAGACCTGAGTTGGTGGGCATTGCAGCTGATGCACTGGGGCCCCTTTCAGGAGCTCCAAGGTTGTATCAAATTTCACAAAACCAACTCTGAGAAGGCCTCTTCAATGCCAATGAGCGTGCTTGACTCCATCATCTCTATTTTTCTTTTCATGACCTCCCATGTGAAAGGTCCTTTCCTCTCTTGATTGGGCACTGAAGGTCATTTGAAAAATACTCCGTGTTTACTCTTTGCAATAGATTTATTCTCTGGAAGTTGCATGTGTCCTTCTTTCAGGAGAGAGGCCGGCTCCCAGGGAATCATGCTCCAGCCTTCAGGGGTGCGTGTCTCCAGAGCCTTGGTCCCACTGCGTGACCTTCTAAACGCTTTCCTCTCCGCCAGCAGCTGGGCTGATTTTTTTTTTTTTTTTGGTAGTTTCTTAATGGTCTTTAGCAAAGGAAGTAAGTGACACTGATCAGGGAAGGCGGACAGTAAGATTTATAATGTATTTGTGCTAGCTGATTGCCAACAGAACCGGCCTTTCCCAGTGGTGCTGTACGCAGACTTGGAAAATCAATAGGGATTAACCTCTGACCCTGTTCACATACTTATACTGGGGCTGCATTGCTTACCAATATTTCATCTGTTTCACTTAGCTGCTGTTACTTACTCAATAATGTGTGGCCAATCTCACAAGATACTAATTAATTTTTTAAAATGCGGCATCACTTGGGGCTGTGATAAAATATCCCACCTTTGGAAATCAAGGCCCTTTTGGTTTATTTATTAAACTCAGATTAATTAGCCTTAATTAAGCAAAAATGGGAAGGGACAGTGCTTACGGTGCAAGGGTTTGCTTTGCTTACAAAAACCCTCTTGTGGTTAACAGCAGGGAACTTCCGTGCCTGTCACAGAGCAGGTATCCCTGGTGTGTGTTGGAAGATGGGCCCCTTTCAGGGAAAATTGCTAATCTTACTTTTTTAGACTCACATTATTATTTTTTCATGTTAAAGGAACATTTGCAGATAAACAAATGGTCTATCTCAGTGAACCTACATAGTATTTTTAAGGAAGCAAAATCACCTTTAAGGCTTGGCCTTTATGCAAATACACATAATAGTTGGTGCAAACCTATGTATTTTTATGAGCTGCACTTAATTGTTATTCTGCATGGGATGCAGAGGGAGAAAAATGTGTATCAACACATATATATATATTTTTCCCTTTCTCTTTAAGCTTTGGTATATATTCAGGTCCTATGCATTTGTCTTAAAAGTTGAAATTGCTGCAGATTTTCTTCATCTAAGACCCTTTTGTTCACAGATTTTTTTGTTTTGTTTTGCAGATATACTTATTCCCTAGAGTTTACTTACAGTTTGCTATTGATCCGGCAGCTGGTATTTGAATTGGTCGATGTACTCTGTAACTTGTTTAAGATACCCTACCTGAGCTATTAGTTTAAATAATGTATTCATAAATTGATTAATCATTACAGTAAGACTTATTAGCTGCATTTATATCTGCGTGTTATCCACAATTGACTTGTAGTCTAATAATCATGGATACTTAAGCTGAAGTTGGGTTTTACATTACAATTTAATAATGATCAAGGTGGAAATAGAGGCGTTTGTGTGTGGAAGGTAAGTGGGCACAGGGCTTTAGCAGCTGAGCTTCCTAACCAAGGTGCCACTTTTACTCTTCCCTGGTTAAATACATCACTCTCCTCCCCCAAAAAGTGAAAGATAGAGAGTGGATTACATTCCAGAAGCCAGCCCGGAAGCAGTGGTTGAGTCTGCTGGTGTTGCCCTAAATCTGGTTCTGGGAGATGAGTAGGGGTGGAGAAAGGGGAATCCAAGGGATCTTGGAGCCTCTGTCCCCAATTCTCTACCAGTTCCATCATGGTGGCAAGGTGTGTGGGTGGCTTTCTACTGTTTTTTCTAGGTGTCCCAAAACCACAAAGCTCATGTACCTGGTCAGACACACTTTGCTCTGCCTTCCAGGGAGACGAGCAAGCCAGCACAGGTATGAGAAGCTGCCACCAGGTAAAGATTCTTAGAAGCAGACCTGCCTCAGACAATACCCAGAGACAAATGCTTCCTGACGGCTGGCACGGCCTCCCAATAAGCAAGGAGGTAGCAGTTGGCTTGGTATCAGGCTTAGGGCTGCATGCACTGTTTTTTTCTTTCTTTTTATCTTATTGTATTGTTGCTTTGTTTTGTTTTCTAATTTTCTCTAATTAATGAGCTGTTCTTGGAGCAATTTATAAGTTAAGTACTAAATCAAGTAGTAAACGTAGCTATGCTCTCGGGTGTAGGCCTCTAATCCCAGCCCTCTGGGAGGTTGAGGCAGAAGAAATGCAAGTTTAGGCCCAGCCTGGGCAACTTAGCAAGTGGGTAAGACCCTGTCTCAAAACCAAAAATTAAAAAAAAAAAAATATTGGCCTGAGATGTAGCTCAGTGCAAATCTCTACTATCAAACAACAACAACAACAACAACAAAATGGAGCTGCAGGAATAGCACAGTGGTCAAAACACTTGCATAGCGAACACGATACCCTAGGTTTGATTCCTCAGCATCACATAACTGGGCATGGTGGCTCATGCCTGTAGTCTCAACACTTGGGAGGTTGAGGTAGTAGGAGTGCTGTGAGATTGAGGGTAGCTTGGGCTACTTAATGAGTTCAAGACCAGCTTTGGACTACAGAGTGAGACCGTGTCTCAAAAAACAAACAAATCCCAACAACAACAACTGCTACTGCTACTACTACAACCACCAACAAAATATATGTAATAAATTCTCATGGACCCTCTCTCCCCACAAACACAACCTCACCCAGTGGCCTGCACTTATAGTCCATTGTCCCTGCCTAACCAAGTGACATCCACTTCCCTGAGTATTCCTGACTCCCTGAGTCAGGGCTTCTTCTAGGGTCCAGGGTCTGACTTTCTACCCCAAGTTCCACAGAGCTGACCAGAACCCCAACCTTCCTCCCCTTTGGTTGGAAAGTCCTTTGGCCTCAACATGTGATTTTCGTACTTCATAAATTCCCTTTTCAAACATGATTCAACAACCTGCTGTATTAATACCCACTGTGTCCCTCCAGTGACAGCGAGGGGCGCCTGTCTCTCAGTGTGCATTTGTCCAGGTCTGTGTTGCAGGAGTGCTGCCCACGGCGGGAAGGACATCTGCTCACAAGCAAGCAATTGTGCTTCCTACTCGGGGAAGCGCCTTTGCCTGGATGCAGGCTCCAGATGAAAGATAGATTGCCTGGGAGCCGCTTTTGCGAGGACCCCTCTCCCCAGCGTGGGGCTTCATCCATTATTGAGAGCAGGCCTACTCTCCACGTCCCCTCCTCCACGCACTTATTTTGCCGGCCTTATTCAGAATGTCAGCACGGATCACTTTTGTACAAAGGCATAAAGGGCCAGTCAGGAACCTTCAGCAGATAAATTATTTACAGTGTTTAATTATTATCGCACAGATTTATTAAACTTCTTGGTTACCTAGGAGTCCATGTCATTGCTGAAAAGAGTTTTCTAAACTTTGAATAGTAGACGTTTTGTTAGGAAACAAAATCCCTTTGTGAATATTGTTTTCATATACCTAATGTCTGTGTGTGGGGGTATTGGGTGGGGGGGGTGTTGTGGTTTTTGTAGTGATGCTGCGTTGGTAAAAAGTTTAAAAACTGACTCGTTTGGCCTAGAGTAGTAGATGTATGCTGATTACTATGGTGTAAATATTCATGCCTGGCTAATTTTAAGCTGCCAACCTGGGGTCATTGAACACAGAGTCGAAAGGAACGTGCAGTCATATACCATGATGAATACAGGATTTCTTCTGTACAGCTACAATGGCTGTAATAGCGCCAAGAGCATAGATACTCGTTAAACATGCCAAAGTTATCCACAAGGCTTGACTTCTTAGAGTTTCTTACCTTTGTCTTAACGTCTTGTTAGCTTAATGATCCCGCACCAGATCATAGTTTGTAGCAGTGAGCTCTCTTGTACCAGTTGAAGCTGACTGCAGCATACCACCATGTGCCTTTAAATTTCGTCTTGAGTCCGGATGAAGTTTATGAGCTTGTCCCAATTTTGGGCTCATTCCTAACAGGATATCCCTGCACAATTTTCCTCTAGTGTGTGACGAGCCCGTTGGCATGCTGCTAAGTGTCCTCGACAGCAAGCAGATCCGCATACGCTGCTTGGTACATCCCAGACAATTCTGCTGTACTGATATTAAGGACAACAGTATTTTGCCAGGAGCAATGATGAGATGATTCTGTAACAACAGCACAGTGACACCAGACTGTGTTTTGCAATTTTCTTTAATATTTATGCTGGATAAATAATTTATTTTTTCAGGTTTTTTCCTCTCTTCTCTCTCTCTCTCTCTCTCTCTCTCTCTCTCTCTCTCTCTCTCTCTCTCTCTCTCCTTTTTTTCATCTTGAACATGTTGATAAAGACAGGTGTTCAGTTTCCCTGAATGACTAACGGGAGAATTTGGTGATTTTCCTCTGAAAAAGCAGGTGTATCAGCAAGTCAAACCTCTCGGAATTGTATTTTTGATGCTGTAGCCCACCTACTAATACCAACTAATGAGATCTATTATGGCCTGGTCCCATGTTTGAAAGGAGTCACTTATTAGTGATCTAACATCAAGATCATTTCATGTGGAGATTTTGGGGCACTCAAAGACATGCCTTACCTGCTGCTTACCTGTTCTGAACTCATTTTTGCAGATGCTTCTTCTAGTCCATGTGCAGTGTGAACATTAGGAGCTACATTGTTCTCTAGGGAGGGGGTCCTGCATGTTGTAAGGTATTTTTCAGCATCCCTGGCTTGTGTCCACTAGATGTCTGGAGGAGCTCTCCTCCCCCAGTAGGGAGCATAAGAAATATCTCCAGATACAGACCAGTAGCCTCTGGAGGTCAACAGTTCCCCTGGTTCTGAACCAGTGTTCTCGGTAGTTTCAGGCATACAGAAGAGGAACACTAAGGTTCACTTGATTGTACTTAGCTCTCCCTGTGACTTCCACAATCCACTAACATTGAAGCTACGAATAAGGTTACCGTATGCCATGACATCAACTCCTGCCCAAGACCTGGACCAGAGGGAAAAAGACAGTGTGTCCACCTAAGGACTACCATTCCATATCCCCTAAGCTCCTAAAGAGGTGCCAGAATCCTCAGAAATGGTGACCTGCTAGGTGGAGGAGCTAGACCCTTTCTCTCTTGGCCACAGACTAGATTTTTAAGCCATAGAGTGGGGGGGGGGGGTTCCTCTGGTAACTGGGGAGTGTGCACTTTGGGGGACTTGGAAGTTCCTGCTACATTTGGATGGAGATGCACAGGGACCATTGGAGACAGATATGTGTTCGAAGGAAATGCTATCTCAATATACTTGAGGTTAGCCTCGTCTTAGCATCGAGTCCAGAGATGGATTTCAGGATTGCCCTGGATATGGTCCAGATCCTTTCTCAGTTGCAAGGCAGGTCTGGCACAGTGCACATCCTAGTCCAGGTAAAGGCCTTTTCTTGCAATTGTTTCACATTTAGCCTTTGAGCTTGCTGCCCCCTCCGCCATTCAAATACCAGAGAGCTGAGATTGAGCTATTCCTACATTTCCCCCTTGGAAACATGAGATTTTCAGAATTATAAGCTGGCTTTGCCACAAGGACATATGAGCACGATGACCCTGGCTTCTTGCTGAAGCTTCCTTGTACCTGGGTGGTCAGCAGCAGATCTGAGGGACTCTATACCTGCTATGGAGGGTGATGTTGGTATTCTCTGCCAGTCAAACATCAGCTGAGACAGTAGGTGTAGTGGGTATCTCAGGTAGACCTGGGCTGCTTCTGTAGGCCATGTAGCCTCCGTGGGACCCTGGGGTTGTTGGTTGCAGCTGACTCCTCCTTTTCTTACTGATTAAATGAATGTCACCTCTATGGCAGAGCAGTAGAATGATAAACTTGAAGAGGGAGTGTGATGTGCCAAGGCCTGGAATCCCACCACTTGGGGAGACAGGCTGGGCACGTAACTCAGAGAGAAGACCCTGTGTTCACCCCCCGGTACCATGCAAACACACATGCAGAGGCATAAAATGTCTTTGTCACTTGTCACCAGATAAGCCCTTAGCGTGTCATCACCTGCTCACACTGTTTTCTCAGGATCTCTGCCGTTTACAGCACTTACTCAGGTAATGGCATGGTACTTCACTGTCCCCTCCCGCCTGTCTTAAGGACATGAAACTACCCAGTCCCTTTAGAGTCTCTAAATTCTCTGGCGAGCTGGTCCTTTCAGAAACAGTTCAGGAGATCAATAGCTATCTGCTTGCTTACCTCTCTAGCTGAGATGAGGTTTTATGCTTGTTACTGGTAGATCAATAGTGAAAGCAGATTCGGTTAAGTTTTCCATAGGACTCATTAATCTCCCTCTGCCTCAGTTTCCCTATCTGTGAAGTGAGTCTAAGCAGGACCATAATGAAGAGCTAGGTCAAGTGAAGTTGGCAGCCAGGCACCCACCGCCGGGGGCAACCTGAGATCACATATTCCCTCCGCACGTCGGGTCAGCCGGGTGGCTCAGGTTGGAATAATGAAGTGCCACGTGGCGGATTTCTTCTGTCTGCCCTTGGTCTGATATCTGAGTGAAAGCCCTTCCTCTGTGAACCTGCTAGCATGTATTTCATTCCCTACAAGATGGGGACCACTATTGGAAGGAAAAAAAAAAAACCAGTACGATGCTAAAGGTCTTTCTTTTTTCTTCTAAGTACTTTTCTAGTAGAACTTAACATTTCCATCTTTTGTTAACAGGTTTCACATACATGTGTTTGCGTGTATGCAACACATGTAATGTATGTCCTACATTTGAGAATGCAAACTGAATTTGGATAAACCTTGTCCTTCCAGAAAGTCCTTTATTGTTTTGCCATATCCTAGTCTCGGTCTCCAGGTGAAAAACTAGGTTGGAAATGGCTGTAGTCTGAGAACCTGGGCTGAGGGATCCAAAGATGGGAAGAGACCACTTGATGTCACTGCCTAGTAGAAAGAGAGTTTGGAAATTCTTACCACATGTCATCTGAAATCTGGGCCTACACTTATGGCTGGAACACTTGTCACAGAAGCTGCTGATAACGGAAGGGTATGCCATTGATGTGGGTAACAGTTGGGGGAGTGGGGCTGACAGATAGTCGGGTGATTGTAATGTTTATATTCCACTGGGGTAAGCTCTAACAAAGACCCATCATTTCCCAGATAACCAATTCTTTTAAAAGAACATCTGTTGAAACTGGCAATTTACATTCTTCTTAAAATACAGAGCGACATAATTAACCCTCTGGGGAGACTAATATTAGTTTATTAGCGACAATTTCTAGTTCTGTTTATTTTTACACTAAACGATTTGTTCAGATTGGGGGAAAGGGTTTTTTTTTTTTGGTTGTAATGCGAGTTAGTTTTTATTTGGGGTTGATATTCTCTTAACAGGGACATACAAAGTAAGAGTCAGGTGACAATATATTAATAAAATCCCAATGATCGTTAGCTGTGAACTCAAAGAAGCATTTTGAAAATGCTTGGTATTACTGGGCATTTGAGTAACCCAGCATTGTGCTGACTTTCAGGTATAATAAGTCAGTTTTAAAGTGATCTAACATGTTATTAATGTATGTGTGCATATATTTTTGTGGTTGTCTTCCATCATTGCTCTGTGTTCCTCTGGCAAAGGAGAATTTCGTGAGTGGAATTCTCCTGTACTTGCTGCTGCACTTCTGTAAATATATTTACACCCTTCACAAGGAGGTGGTGAACAGAGGTGTTTCCAACACTGGGCTAATTTCTATCTTGGGGTGGGACAAAGAAGAAAGAAGTGGCAGCATTTTGACTTGGTGCCAGCCAAAGAAAGTGAGTGATCCTTTCATTGTTAGTGCTCTTTGAATTGCAAAGCACCCAAATGCAAGCCCAGCCCCTGGACTCTCCTCCTCTGCTCTGCCAAAGATGAAGGTGGCTCTGCTTTCTGCAAGATGCTCTTTGAAAGGAGGCCTCCCTGAGCCCCCGGCAGCTTCTCCTCTCCAGGCCGAGCAACCAGGCACTCAGCCTACAAAATGGCCCAGAGAGCCTCCTTTGCTACCATTTGCTCTTCTGCAAAGCAGGAATCATTAGCAGGAGCTCATAAAATAAAACTGGAAATGAGCTCAGAGGAAAGAGTCATCACAGGCATCTCAGCTTGTCTCACAAGCCCCGGAACTGTCCCCAGGGACCACCCCAGCCTCCTTTCCTGCTGCTTGTCTCTCTTTGCCAACTTTCTGCTCCAGCCAGGGTAAGCTGAGCTCATGAGGCTGAGTCACCTAAGCCACTTGTGGCCTCTCCTCGAGCCTGCTCCTCTGCCCAGTCCCTGTTGGAAAACTCTTCTCCTCCTTCAGAATCAGCTCTTGGCATTGACTCTTCCACTAAGCCTTCCAAGCCTTTGCTTGCCTAAACAACTATCACCTTCACTGTAGTGTCCTAGAACACAGCTGCCTCTGAGTGTCCAGCTCTAGGGTGCCTGGCCCGCTGCATGACTTCCATTTCAAATCCTTGCCTGACATCGCGGAGAAGCTCAGTGAGCAGCTCTTACATGTAATTAGGCCCCCTGTCTCAGATGTTGGGTATTTAAGAACAAGTGACGCTCAGCTTCTTCTATCTAGTGAGGTGTGACAGGGTGTATTACGTCTGTGGGGTGATTGATTACAAGATCAAGTCAAACTGGGGATCATGGACTCTCACCTAGCACTTCTTTATTTGTAAGCTAGAAGATAAGGGCTGAGGTGAAAGCTTGGCCATGGAAAGCTGTTTGGAGTGTCTGTATCATGTGGGGAGCAGAATAGCGCAGGCTGCGGAGGCTGGAGACTTGCCCAAGCATCATAATTCCTTCCATTCCACCCCTCCTTGCTTACCTTCCACAGGATGCTGCTCCTTCTGCTACTTCATTACTTGGCTTTCTCCCTGAAGCTGAAATGCCTTAAAGGTGGCAGGTAACACTTAGCACTTGCAGTGTGTACAAAATGATTAGGGGCCAGTTGCTCTTCGGAGTTCTTTATGTCTTTGAAACTGTGCATTCTCCCTTAAAAATTTCCGGCTGACCCCTTGTGCGCCACTAGGAATTGGACCCTGGGAACACTTGGCGGGTAGGCAGCACTGAAGCCTCAGTGGCATTCCTTGTCGGCTCAGAGGGGAACAGATGGGTCCACTGCGCACAGCTGATGTGGTGAGGTGAAGGCATGAGCCCTGGGCTGGTGTGCTTAAGTGAGAATTTGTCATGGATGAACCGAGTCTTCTGGAGTTTTGTGTGTGTGTGCGTGTGTGCGTGTGTGCGTGTGTGCGTGTGTGCGTGTGTGTGTGTGTGTGTGTGTGTGTGTGTGTGAGTCTATTCTCAAACTGAGTTGTTGCCCCTTACTTATTCATTAACAAGTGAGCAAGTTGTCCCTCGGTGACTCTTTTGCAATTTAGCTCATTCTTGTCATCTCTAAGCCTCGCCTACCTCATCTGTAATTAGAACTCTGCTCATAGAGTATCAGAATTAAACACCTGCAACACGCAATTCATATTGGGTCAATTGTATGTAATGTGCAGAATTCTAACTCTTCTACATCCAGGCTGGGACTTTGTGGACCAAGCCGAGGGCCTGCCAATAGAAACTGTTCATGTAATTTCTTTCCCTTCTTTACCAAGAGTACTGGGTTGGTGTTGAAAATTTCTGCATACATTGGCTTAGAGAAATTTTATTGCAGTGAGCAATGTCTTTATATATCATCAGATGGATTAATAAAGCATCATGACACAAAGCAATTAGCAAACAAAAAAAATAAGAAATGCAAGAGAATCCTCGTGTGCCTCTTGAACCTTTTTTCATCAGAACCTCAAAAAAGCTTTGGATGCTGACCCAGGAGTCTCCTGCCTCAGCTTCAAACATGTCCTTTGACTAGAGTGACCCCATCTCTGGGGTTTGTGTGTCCTGGCTTAATGGACTGTACAGCAGTCACTTTTTTGAGGGGGAAAAAGGAAGGATTGGCCATCAGTCCTTAAGTCAGCACATTGAGCTATTGTCAATCAGCTCCTCCCCCGTCTTTATGGTATATGGCTTTTCCTGTAATTACAGTCAAGATCCTATAGCTGGAGGAAGGCCTGTCGATTGTGTCCGAGGCTGATGCCCATTGCACGGTGACAGCCCATTCCGAGGGTTTTAGGCCTGTCCTTAGAGAGTCTTGTTATCTCCTCCTTCGGTACTTTGCTGCAGCCCAGCTCACTGCCCTCAGATGGATGGAGGTGTCTCACTCTGTGCCGAGCCGGGAGGTCAGACTCCCAGGCATGATGGACTGCGAAGTGAAGATGCTTCATTGATTTGTATTTTTTTAAGATTACAAAAGTATTTAATATGCATCTGTGTGCTGGTAGGCATAGGTCTAGAAAGATCGGAGCAGGCTTTTGGGCTCCCTTCCTAGGAAGCTTGTTTAGACAGTAGAAAAGTGGTCAGGTTTTACCTTTAACTAGTAGGTTCATCTTCTTCTTTTTCCAAATGAGCATTGCTTTTATAATTTCAAATTTTATGTAGATATAAATGAAGATAAATTTATTTCTAGTCATCTGGCACTCTCTAGAGAATAGTCTTCAATGAATGATCACGTGTGTTCAAAACATCTGAAAAGATGCCTGATCGGTGGAAAAGCTTGTTTGTTTTCTTCTACATCAAACAGATCTTTGGGTAGCCTGTTAGTTTGGACTCCTCAGTAGGCTGCTGCTTCCTCTGGTGATGTCTTAGCACAAATATGGGCCACTTGGAGACACCTGGGACAAAAGCAAAGGGCTCCCAGTCATGTTTATGAAGTCTGTGTTCATGAGGCTAATGTATTCTAAGCTGTGAGTTTGTGGGGGAGTCAGTCCATAATATGGTTATTGACATGTTCCATGGGCCTTGTGATAACTGCCTTGTGAACCTAAATGGATCTCAGCAACTACAGTTATTGTGTGTTTAATTAATGTTCATTTGATTGGAACTTCATGATAAAGAATGGACTCTTTTGAGCGGGCCGTTTTGGAACTCCTTTCTGTTAGTGGAAGCTCTTGGCTCTCTGTTCTCATTGTTAAAGTAAAGGCAGTGCCCTTTTTGCAACTCCGAAAGAAAAAAGAATTGTGAACTCCTGGCACAACAGTTCAGGAAGTGGGGGTGGTATTTTACAATGAGAATTTGTATGATGCTACTTGGAAACACACACACACACACGCGCGCGCGCGCGCACACACACACACACACACACACACACACACACATAGCAGGCAACGTAATTACACACTTGTACAATGGTGGTACAAGGACCTAACTCCCCCCCACCCCAGGAAAATCCACATTTCTAAAGGGAATTCAATAATTTTTAAGAGCACATCATGATCATAACCATAAAGTGAGAAAATAACATTATTAGACTTTTTACCTTGCATTTTGTGTCTTTTTGTCACTGCTGTGTGCACTGCGCACCGTGATAAGTGAGGCTGACCCTGCGGCTTCCAGAGCTCCTCATGGGGCAGGAGGCATGTCGCTGCCCTCTAGGGGGCGTCACCAGGAGGCCTCTTCCAACCTGCCTGACCATGACCCCGAAGGTCATGATGAGATGAACCCCCCCACCCCCCCAGAAGCACATGTAGAAAGAGTGAATACTGTAGAGACAGAGAAAAGGCTGTGTATCTTTGTCTTAAAGGGAAATTAAGGACATGCAAATATTAGTGTTTCCTGATAAGAAAATTTCAAGCAAGTGCATCTTGTCATTTATGGGTCAGTACAGGAGAGTGGTGGGTTGTGTTTATGATTAGTCTCCCTTCCACCCCCCTTTTTTGCTCAGATATAAATGGATCTTCCTCTGCTGCTGTTCTCTCGTAGGCGTTGAGGGATGAGCCTGATGCTGATTAAGGTAGAATATTACGAAAGCTAAAGGAATAATTCTGAGGACTTTTACTCTATTAACGACGCGAGTCTTCTTAATAGTTTAGCTTAAGGCAAAAATGATTTTATTCTAGTTTCATCCTTGTTGAGTCAATAATTAACCAAGTTTGATTAAAACTGGATTTTCTTTCGTATGAAACCCATCTGAGCCCTTCTCTTTTCATTGGGAAGGTGGCGGGAGTGTTTCTTTCTTAACCATTGAAGGTGTCTGGGTGAGCCCCAAGGCACCTCCCAGGCAAGATGACTTGATCTGGGCAGAGAGGCCCCTGGCACCATCTTTGCCACATGGCCTTGCTCCTGGTGGAAGGGTGGCACCCACGCTGCAGCCTGCTGGGTGGGGCTGGCCCCAGGGAACCCCTGGCTTTCCACCAGCTTGTTGGTAATAGACTTGTACTCTTTTTTTGGCTCCGGTTCCATCTCTTTGCTTTCACACTAGCTAACCTCTGGGACTCCTGGGGATTTCCTGTCCTGAAGGCAGCTGTTGGCCTGTCATCAGCTGCCCTGTCAGGTCCAGGCCCTGGGCGGTGGGAGGGCGCCCTGCACGGTGGCTCCAGTCTCTGTCAGCCTTGGGTAGAACACTAGTTGTGCTGAATGGCGATACCAGTGCGTTTACTTCTCATGTCCCAGGTTCAGGTTCCTCCAGGGCCAATACTATGGTATATTTTTTTATCTGTAGCTCTTGAAGCTGACATAGGACTTGATGCCAGCTTAAAAAAAATAATTGATCTGGAATCAGTTTGGGGAAAAAATGAGGTCAAGCAGTGATTTGCCATCATCTCCTAATGCTAAGAAGTTTCCCTCCGTGGCACGGTCACCCTCCCTCACATTCCATCTTTCTGTGCTGTGTGTAGACATTCCTTGTATGGGCTGGGCAGGATTAAGTAATTCCAAGTGTTCCTTATTATTTTGAGGACTCACTCCTGAGAGTCTGTTAAGAAAGAGGTAAGAGGGAATGGATGGGGAAGAAATAAGTCAAAATTTGGTTTCTGTTCACTGGAAAGGAAAAAGCAACAACATAACCAAAAAAATCAGAAAAGCGGGCAAGCATTGTTTAAAGAGGATTTTGAGGGTTTTGGAGTGCTACACCGAAGCTGGAATGTGCACTGGACAAATTGTAGCTCTTCAGTGTAGAAGACTTTGCCAGCTCAGATACTGTTGGCCAGTGCAGCGTAATCGCTGTGTGTATGGCGATGTGTAGTGGGGAAAGATGAGACTTAGAATACAACAAAGGTGTGGATCGCTCGGCTTTGGCTGTGGGTGCTAAGTCTCTGTCCCAGTTGCCAAGATTAAATTGAATCATTCCCACTGCTTTCAGTTTTACTCTGCACAAAACACAGCCAAGCCTTTGTGGCTCTCCCTATCTTTCTCCCTTCCGTCCTTCCTTTCTTCCTTCATCTACCCTATCTACCTTTTCTTTCTCCCTTTGCCTTTTTTTTCCCTTGCTCTTTTTGTGCTGCAGGCTGTCACATCGAATTGGCCGCAGTAACACTGCGCTAGAGCAGGCAGCGGCGCCAGGATGTGCCAGGCACACGCTGTTGGAACACCTGGCCCAGGCTCTGGCCGTGTCTTCCTGTGACTCGGAGCGGGGAGATGACTCATTACAGTTCACAAAGTGGGGGCTCAGCTTGGGTGTCATCTTGATTATCCTGAGCCATCTTCCAGCTGGACTGGCTTTTTGGGAGCACATGTATGTTTGTGCTGGAAGGCCCAGTGATATCAGTTAACCCAAAAGATTTTTTTTTTCTATGATGAATTATTCAGGCAATGTTTTCCAAAATTGTCATCGATCAGTACAGACCGGGAGAGAGTGTACAACAGCGCCTGTGCCGGGCTGCGAGGAGTCAATACATTCTGACTTTAAGGGGTTCCAAAGGAAGAATCACAGCTGATGGGTCTCTCCCCCTGAGGGGCAGAGGAAGGCAGGCAGACACACTCAGGGTTGTCTATGTGTAGTCTACGTTAAAACCGGGCCAGGGAAATCTCTGCAGACTTCCTGGGTGGAGAGAGGAGGCATTATCTGAGTTCACTGGTGAAGGATGTGTAGTAGGATCCTGTGGCAGCTGAGTGGGTTGATGGGGGTTCCCATTCAGTGCCCACAAAACACTGAACTCTGAATGTAAACACCCCCTCCTCATAGACACACACTTTTTAAAAATAACAAAGCAACGCTTGGCACAGTGCCAGCATATTGTAGCAAGGCAGAGGAGTTGGTTGCAGTCTCTGTTCATGTAAACATTCAGGCCTTATTAGGGAAGGCACTCCGATGGACAGCTAGGGTGACCACCTCCCGACGTCAGCCAAAGGGCCGAGCCTCTGTGAGGACCTTGAAGGAATGCTTTGGGAGAGGCTCCTGCCACACAGCATGCCACTGCCATTCTGCCCCGCTCTTCCTTCTGACTGTCCCTGACTGCTGTGCTGGCCTGCTCTGTCCATTGGGCCCAGAGGTGGCTGGACATCCTGGTGCCCTGGGAACTTCCTGGAGAGTAGTGATGCTCCAGGCCAGGTGTATTTGCACCTCTTGGCGGAGAAGGCGGCAATAAGGGCTGGAAGCCCCACTAATTGAAAGTGCTCTTTATTGAATGTGGGATCTGGGAAGAGGAGCTTTCCCCTGAAGCTTATTTATGCGAAGGCTTCCAGGAGCTCAGAATTGGGCGGGATCCCTTTTGTCAAAGTTAGACCTAAAGCTGCAGTCGCTTCTCTGGAGGCTGACGCTGCGCCTCTCTTCCAATAGTTGGGTGCTCTTTCAACCAGGGACATTGTGCAGGGCCTGTCTGCTCTCACCTCTCCAGTGTCCTTTTTTTTTTTTTTCTTTTCCTGAACAGCTTTATTGATGTTTAATGCACCTACCTACCAACCATACAATTCATCCACTTAAAGTATATGATTCAGTATGTCTACAGAGTTGTGTCTGTCACCACAGTAAATTTTAGGGCATTTTCATTAGCCCGAGAAAACACCCTTATCTAGTATACCAACTGCCTTCTCCCCCAGCTTAGGTAGGTACCCACTAGGCTACTTTCTGTCTCTGTGGATTTACCTATTCTCTACATTTCGTGTACCTGAGGTCACACATGGTCTTGTGGGTCTGGTTTCCTTCACCTGGTGTGCTACTTCCAAACTCTACCCTGTTACAGCTTATACTGTACGTCCTCCTTTTATTACCCACTAGCCTGCTGTCCTGTGAACACAGACCACGCTGTTCATCAGCTCACGGGTGTTGGGATTGTTTCTCCTTTCTGGCTTTTGTGAATAACACCACCATAAGCATCTGTGGACAAGTTGTAGCGTCAACTTCTCTTTCTATTTTGATGTCCCTTTATGGCTTGTGTTGGCAGTGTTGTCTCTGGTCAGTGTCTTGAAATGTTTTTGCATCTGGAACATCAATATTGGCAAGGCAGGCAGCTCTGGGAAAGTGGACCAGGACACTCAGGTGACATTTTCACTCTGCAGCTGCCATGTGACCTTGGCCATGAGTGGCCCTGCTGCTCGGTAGGTGAAGAGGGGGTATCGTTTCTATTCTGGACCTCCCTGCTCCCAGAGGCAGCCAGGGTAAGCTAGGTGCTTTTCCAGAAGGGAAGGTGCTGCCTTCCCTGGTTACAGGAGGCATCAGTATTGTTTGTGTGATTAATGAGCCCACATTTCCAACATTCCCATTTAATGTATTTGAGCCTTCTAACAACATTGCCTTTCATGTGTTGCCGACTGGTTTTGAGATTTATGAGGCCTAACTCGCAAGCGATGTGTGTCTGGATTAAGGGAACCCGAGCCTCTCTATTTATGCCTGACCCGAGGAAATTCCCTGTAAGCGGCTTATCAGAGGTGCATGCTGAGAGCCTGATGGGAAGATGGGGTCCTCAGGCCCCTGGTAAGACCTGGAGTCTCTCTATTTCAACTGAACTGAAAATGAGCGAACAGACCTTCAGGTCTACCTATAAATATCTGCCAACTCTTCTACTTTTGCAAATTTAGTTTAAAAATACACTACAATTCTGATTTTGTCCGAGTAGACCAACACTTCAGCACACAATTCAAGTATAACGCTTCAGTATAACAAAAAAATAAAAATAAAGTTTGATAAAGGTGGTTTTTGAGACACTAAGTGGACCGTTAGGTTTACAGAGAGCAGTGCCAAGTCTTTAATTTCCATAGAATAAGAGCTTCATTGTTCTGGGCCCCTTATATTTGCATTTTTTAAGAGTGAAAGGGAATTTCCACACCATTGAAAGTAGGTTTTTCTTTAAAATATCCTCAAGGCACAGAAAGATTTGCATGTTTGTGTGTGTTTTCACCACTAGGGGGCATTGTGGTTTGACTGTCCATTCAAACAGCTTGCTTTCTATCAGTTTACCCAGAAAACAGAAGGCCATGGAGTATTTCGATTCCTTCCAAGACAGAATCATATCTGGAAGAGAACAGATGTCGATTCTTTTTCCTCAGTAGCAGACAGTAGTGTTGTCAAATTTGCTAAACTTAGCCAGTTGAAGATTAACATGCAATATATAATATGCATGTGCCGAAGTACAATAAATAGTAAATCACATTTTTATGCTTTCTCTGAACTTGGAAGCTGCAAGTTATTTATTTATTTTTTTAATTCTCTGAGTGTGATGAAATAAATAACCTTCAAATACATTTTCAAGATGCTTGTCAAGGGGGAAGAAGTGCTTGGCAACTGTGTTTGATAGATTTCCTTTATGATTAATTCTCCTATTAAGTATTTTAAAGACATAAAATTAGAAACCACAAAACTAAGCACGGCTAAGATATAACCAAAATACCAGGTGGATAGAGACACATCTGTGGAAGACTGAAATAAGATATTGTCTAGGTCGTATTAGGAAACAGTTCTTTGGAAACTGAAGGATCCTGAAAGGCAGGAAAAGTGTCAAGACTGTGAAGTGAAGGTTTTATAAAATAAAAATTCTATGAGAAAGGCCACCCTGTAAGATTTACCTACACAGATTAAATTATTTCATGATTCAGTATATGTCAGTGACATTGATCTTTGGGATTGCCTTTGTCCATTTCAGACTTTTAAGAATACTTGTTCAAATTTGTAGCATTTCTCATGTTTTTTTTCTTTCTTCTCTACTTCCTTCCTGAGCCCCACATGGAATGAAAAGTTGTGGCTGCTTTGTTGTTTTAAAAATGCTCAGAGGACAGCTTGTCCCAGAATCAGGAATCATGATGACCCCATGGTAGCAATACCAGCTTCTTTTTTTCTTTTCTTTTCAGCACCCTGAATTCATGAAATATGAGCTTCTTTATCCTGAACATGTCTTCAAGAATTAGGGAGGATGGAAGGATTAATTCCAGTTTCCAAATAGTGAGGTGAGGTCTGTTCCGGGGCTTCAAGCCTTGCCTCTGGTGCACGAAATCCTGGCATCCTCTGGCCAGGTCCGGATCATGTGTGTTCTTGCTTTCAGGTCCCCCTGGCAGGCAAGGCAGAGTTAGTTGCTTTCTCTCTCAAACGTCTCAACTTAGTTCTGAAGCTGAGTGGTTTTTGAAACCAAGCACACATTAATTAATATGAACAATGACTAGGAAGAGACGCAGAGCCCCAGAAGAAGAATGTATAAATGGATATAGTTTTGTATATGCTTCTGTGCCTGAAAGGAGATTAATGGCGTATTTAACAATCCCTTCTTCTCCACTATTATTGTATGTGAATTCTTTCTAAGCCCCAAAGCACAGTACGTCTGGAACCCTCGCACGTGGCAGCCCCCTCTCTTCAGAATTTTGAATCCAAAGATCTTCGAAATACACACAGCTTATTTATTTTTTTTTTTTTTGAAGCTGTGCCCCATCACCAAAAATTTCGATTCTCAGTCTTCAAATTGCCTGGCAAGAGAAAACAAAGAATATTGTCTTCTTCTGTTGACATTGCTAACACAAGTGCCAAGTGCTGGAGGCTGCTTCTGGCTGGACAGTGCCTTATCTAAGTGGCCTAGATTCTAGGAGGAAGTCAGGGCTCAGCAGGCTCTCCCAGTGGTGCTCAGATCACTCCTGATCAGGATGGGACTTAGAGCAAAAACCCATTTCCCCTGAACATCATGTTACTTCTTTAAGAATGAGAACCTAGATTTGACCTGGATGCTCAGCAAACCAGGTCCAGGATCAATACTCAGATACATCCTATTGCAGGGTGACAGAGCGCGTTGGCCTGCCTCTTGGAGCCCAGTGGCCTCACCAAAGACTTAAGGCTCTTGCTTGCTCCAGCCTGGGGAACTGCTGGGAAGTGTGACCGGCGAGGCCCTGAGTCCCACTCCTGGCTGCAGCACCAGCTATCACTGCATACAGAGCATCCGGGCTGTAGCCTGGAAGGAACTCGGAGCACTTGGCCAGGAAGAGCCGACAGATTCCAGCTGGCCCACGCGCAACACTTCGAAAATTACCCAGTTGAACTGATTTTGTAGAGAGAGTGGGTGGAGAGGCCACCAGGGCCATGGAGGAAGATGCGGTCTTTCTCTCCTTAGTCATGAGCCATATGATTTGGAGGGAAGCAGAGATTGGCGCTGCAGCACACATTTCCTTGGCTGATCTCCAGTGGGGAGAAATGGTTCAGCAGGAAGGCCTGCCATGGCCGGCGGCTGCTGCAGGCCCAGGGGCTTCTGTTTCAGCTGTGGGTTGGTCAGTGCCCAGGTCAGTGCCTAAGTGGTGCTGACTTGACCATCTGGGGTACCTGGAGAGGGAGTGAATAAGCAGGCTTTATGTTTTGGGGTGGTGGCTTCTGTGGGCCTAAAAAGACTGCATCAGAGTGCAGAGGCTTCCCTTCAAACATAACTTGGCCTCCCGATCTCTCCATGGACAGACCGGCCGTGTTCTCCTGGCCCTGAGCCCGGGCGTGTTCTTGGCACGTGTGCACCTTCCCTATCGTCTTTTGCCTCAGAAATGAATCTGGTCAGTGCCTTAGCCAGAGGGAGGAAGTATTATCCCTCAGGTGCTTAGGGCATTTCATTTACCCTAAGAAGGAAAAAAGAAGAAGAAGGAGGAGGAGGAGGAGGAGGAGGAGGAGGAGGAGGAGAAGAAGAAGAAGAAGAAGAAGCAGCAGCAGCAGCAGCAGCAGCAGCAGCAGCTGGGCCAGGTGGTATAGGTATGCAGTCCTAGCACTCCAGGGGGCTGATGCAGGAGGATCTCAAGTTTGAGACCAGACCAGTAGGGACAACTTAGCAACAAAACCCTGTCTGAAAATCAAAAAACAAAACTAGGCCGAGGATGTAGCTCAGTGTGAAGGCCCTGGGTTCTATCTCCAGTATCACTAAATAAATAAAGGAAGGGAAGAGGGGCGGAACACGCTTGCTTCCCTCCACCTCCAGAAGTTACGGCCAGATGTTCCACAAAACCAGCCCGCTCCTGAGTGCTTCTTGGCCAGTGAGTGACCGCGGCAGGCTCCTTCCCCACCCTGCCTTGTGCCTGGATCCGGAGATGTCGGGTCCACTAGTAGGGCTGGCTGCAGGCTCTTGTCAGATGTTCTGTGCTGATCAGTTATGACTTCCCAGAGCCTGTTTTCTACAAGGCAGGCCCAGGCCCCGTCTAATCTGTGCTCCTGTTGTGAACATGGGAGGGAGAAGCACAATCCTTTCTGGCAAGGACAATGCTATCTCCAAGGAAGTGTTAGACCTTGACAGTGTTCTTGTATACATTCAGCCAGCTGAGAGCAAGTTTCTGGTTAGAATCAGAAGTATGCAGATGGCAGGATAAGTAAGACTTTTTTTTCCTCTGTGCATTGAGGTTTTTTTTTTTTAAGACAAGATTAACAGTAATATATGAATGTAAATTTTTTTTTTCTGGCCAAGTACCATAGATTAGACTTCACATTCAAAATATAAATCATGCCTAGGAAACACTGATGTTTATTTTAAACAACTGACCCTCAGGGATAAAAATAAAATGGGAAAAGGAAACAAACAAGCCACGTTACTGACAAACGGTAGGATATTCTAGTTTATTTCTCACAGATATTTTACAGCTCTGCCATTTCTAGGGACTACTTTGGAATACTTCTAGTGAGGTCAGCTCATAAAAAGTTGTCTGTATTTTTTTTTTATGTTTTGAAAATACATGCAGAGAATCCTATAGCATGCCATATTAGGTATCTGGTCCTTGAGGAACTAGGCATATAACATCAGTGTCACATTGTCACACCCAGACTACTCCTGAGCCTGACATCCTTGGAGAACCATCATGGTCCTTCCTCTAGCCAAATCAGCACTACGCCTCTTGCTGCATCCTTTTAACAGTTCAGGGCATGTGTGAACTGGGATGTGGTGCAGGACACAGTCTCACCAGGGTAACCTGGGCCAGTGCTGCCTGGAGACGGAGCCGTATTCAGCATTGAACCTGATTAATAAGGTAGAGGTTTACTTTCAAATTCACACTTGTTTAGACCAAGGGGGAAAAAGCAAAAAAGCTACATAAACATCCTCACTACAAGGCAGAGCTAATTTCTCTGCAGAGAAACCTGGATCAACCAGTCTTGACATCCAGATATCTCTGCTTCCTAGATTCTATACCCAACTCCTATCTAGACTTTCTCTCCTCTCTCTTTTAGCCTCAGAGATGACAGTCGGTGATTCAGACTTCAGTTATGTTGCTCTTCTTATAGGAAATTGAAAATTGACCATGCCTTTTATATCCAAGGAGCCGAAGAAACTGTGGCGATCCAGGGCAGGATGGAGGAAGGGGAGTAGGAAAGCTGCACGCTGAGAACACTGTTGGTGTTCTACCAGTCTGGGCTTGGGACTTTACCTCTCTAAGAGGAATGACTGCTGTTTCCTCTGTGCCCTTGGTCCTTATCAACCCAAGCAGCTCTTTTCAGGAACACAGGTATTTAATTATCCACTGCTATTACATCTGGAATCCAGGTTATCCAGCTGAGTTCAAGAGCTCCTCATTCTGTAGAAAAGTCACAAGGTGGTTTTGCCAGCAGGATCTCCTGTTAAAGGGTGTGTGAGTGTGTGCTCAGGTGTACGTACCTGCATGCTCTTACCCAGTTGGCACTGTGCCCAGGGTTCAGGGAAGCCCTTTCCTATCGTTGACTTTGGACTCAGTAGTGACAGAACTATTCAGTTACTACCCAGAGCTCACTGCTGCCTGACGACTTCACCGTGTCTTGCCATCAGCTGTTCTCAGGGGCCCATCTAGGTCTGTTGTGTCTCTGTAATGATGTGCACCTATACCATGCAGCACATCCTGCATTCAAGATTATGACATTGGTGTTTCGAAAGCAGCTATTACAGGAATATTTACACTAGGGCAACAGGCAAAAAGTCCAAGTTGAAGCTTGAATGTTCTGCTTATATTGCCTTGACTTAGACAGTGATGACAATGTTGATAATACAGATTAAAGAATAATGTGCATGTACCTATCAGATTGTGAATACTGTAAATACCTGAGTGAAAAATCAAATTAGCTGATTCAGTGTATTAAAAAACAAATTATCCATTTCAGCATAGATGTTGCTTATGCCCTTATCAAATGAGTGAAGTATGAGAAAATGTCTGTCTTCATTATTTTTCTCTAATCTTCCACGATGAGCATAAGAGTCTCAAGTGATGCTTGGGAAGAGCTACACCTGCCTGTCACCATCAATGGCACACTTAGCTGTGGGCACTCACTTTGGCCTATCAGTCAGTGAACATGTTCTGTGGGAATCACTTAGCTCTTTAGAAATTATTATAAAAGAACATTTCATATATCTGTTTGTAAATTATGTGCCACCTATTCTTTATATCAGCAAAAAACATAATAAACATATTTTTGCATATTTATGCATGTATTGTCATCATCAGAGAGCCAGTTGGTAAACATTTACCAAAACATTGGTGTCCCCTTCAGTAACCTGCCAATTTGAAGCCATCTGAAGATCCATGAGGCCTCCACCAGTCCCTGGCACAAAGCTGCCAAGTCACCAAGGTGGCACATGTTGGTCATAGACCATGTTTCCTTCTGGCGTTACCACTGCGGGAACAAGATGACACATTCCAGTCTCAAGCCCATAATAAACTCTTGAGGTTGCTTCCTTAAAACTGCATGTCCTTTGTCCCGTGGTGTGACTTTTCAGAGAGCAGAAATTCTTTTGACTAGCAAATTGTTAGTGCTACCATTTTCCCTTGATATTTACAGTCCTTCCAATGGAAATGAGGAAAAAGTATAGGACCACTGTGGTAGATGCTAAGATGGCTAGTCACTCCTGCTCCTAGCCTACACGTTGTGTCCAAATCCAAACATCCACGTGTGTGACCTTTTCTTTCCCCTAAGTCAAGCCTTTCAGCAGTGATGCCTTCTGTTCAGGCATCCTGTCCTTTGAAGAAGAATTTGAACACTTCTGAGACCTCTGAAATGACACACACAAAATGCAAAGTGGAGCAGGATGGTGCTTTTCCTGCCCATGGAAAAGGACCCTAGGACTTTGGAACTGTTAAGACAGTGCAGCTCTAATTTCAAGGTCATTTGTGCTTTTGAGAGCCTTGTGCTGTGTCTCCTAAGCCTACAAAATGCCCAGGCCCTCTGAACAAATGGCTTTAGAGTGATTGCAGCACCTCCCTGCCTACAGACCCTCATATATTTCTTGTTATTCTAGTTGAGTACTGCATTCAGACAGAGGTTGCCAATAAAGTTTATTGTAGAAGCTAAGTGTCAATATCTGTAGTACCCCCCGCCTAGGGTGTTTGTAATTAAAATGCCACAGATAGTCTGGGAGAGACATGAAAATTTGATGGCAAATTGATTTCAGGTTCATCTTGAAATTTGTCCTCAGCTGGACTCGATACTCCTGGCAGACATGGGATGGCTTTTGTCAGAAGGGTCTGCTAGAATGCGACAGAGATGTCTTGATCTGAATATTAAATACAACATGCCGTTTATGACAGATTATCTGTTTAGTGCTGAAGCAGGGCCGCTACTTGGCTTGGCCCATTCTTCTCCATTGAATGTGTCACATAGGATCTCATGGGATCCGTTTACATATGAAAAGAAGCTCCAGAAGACTCGCTGGGCATCAGAAATACAGAGTTCTAGAAACACTGGTTTCAAATACGGGGTTCTGTCCAAGATTCCGAATTTTGAAATGCTACTTGCATCAAATTTAAGGCAGCCAGAAACGTAATGGTAGTCAAGATCGTGTAATGAAAGGTCTCACAATGTTTCCTCATAATGGTGTGTATCCCCAAAAGGAAAAAAAATCAAAAAACAAAAACTATGCAAGTAGAGGAAAAATAAACTTCCAATATTTAATATTATAAATTGCCAGTTCCTGTAAAGTTTCATTTATGCGTCACATTATAAAAGCCATTATCCTTATGTGTTGTTCATGCAGACATGTGCCATGATGATAATATAATTTTAAAAGTCTGTTTTCAGAATTTACTTCAGAAGAAGTTAGTGGCAAAAATAAGACCAAGTTTTGAGTGTTTATAATTTTTAAACCGTGCTGTTTGGTTTAAGTGTATCCAAGAAAACCCATTTTGTAATGTGAAATTATTTGGCAATTAATGATATTTACTTAGAAATCAATGCATGATTAGAAACGGAATTTAAAAGGGCAGTCCTCAAATGGAGTACATACATTCATTTAGCAAATACCAACTGAACCTCTCCTATATGCAGAGTGGAGGTGGACCAGAGGAATTTCAGGTAAGACCTGGGGGCCACCTCTGTCCCAGGCTACCTCGCCATTACATATATGTAAAATTGATTTTTCTCACAAGCACTTAGTCTAGTGGTGCTAAAGTCTGCTCAACTGGCTTATAAATAATAGCAGGTTATGACTTCATTGCTTTGAAATGAAACTTGAGTCTGGGAACATAGCAGTCCCCTTCCCTTCCTGCTGTGGCCTTGCACGTGGAATCACTGATGAGGAAGGATCTGGGTGCGCCCGCGCTCAGTGTGGCACATGGCAGGCTCAGGTACCGGCTCATCGTTGGAAAGAGCCCAGCATATGCTCTTAGGTCATCAAAGCTGCTCCTTTGCACATTCAGGAGATATTTATGGATCTTTTATTAGTACAGTTTTTATGGCCCAAGATTAAAAGTTAAAGTTAAACTGTAAAAGTAATGAACATGAGCCTTTAGAGGTTCCAACTGGTTTGTGTTTTTTCTTACCCTCCGTCTGTCCTGGACCATTGACTGCCAATGAGGGTGTTAGAAAAATTTCCTTGAATGATTTTTGGAAGTAAGAATGTATGAATGGGCCAATTAACAAAATTCATGCTACATCACAGGTGTCAAACTCACGCCTTCAGTATCAGAGGGAGGCTACTCTCGCAGATGTGGAGTGAATTTGCGGTAGCTCTCACCATCTCATGAAGTTCAATAGGCAACATTTGATGACAGATTTAATTATTTAGTCATAGAAAATAAAGATTGAGGTTGCACTTCTAGCACACTAGGGGAATGTAGGAGATGCCCTCAAGGGAACATGATCCTTCCTGAGGATTCTCAGGAGGTAGGGTTCGCCTTAGCTTCTCAATTATCTCATTGTTCTGTGTATCCTGTTGGGCAGTGACCTTGGCTCAATGAAAAAAGCTTCACTTTATGATGAATCAATGATCCAGAGGAGGTAGTAAACCAGTATCCTGGCCTCAAATTGCCGATGAATCCCATTGATATTTATAGATGCACTGAGTGGGGAAGGAGGATTCTGTGGTCAAATCTATTTCAGAAACACAGTACTTATCAGAGCCTTTGCATGTCGATGTCTCCTTACTCACTAAGAAGGAGAAAGAGAGGTAGCGTTGTTTCAAATACATGTTTGTTTTATACTTGTTAGGGCCAGTCTTGTGCACAATGCTCAGGGAGTGGGAAAACAATGATTTTCAAATCTCATGTTGTGTGACTAGCCTTCTTTGGAATGAGCAGTGGGAGCTGTTCTTTACTTATACGAGTCCCTGCAAAGAATAAAGATAGACTCACTCACTGTAGTGTTAGGAAGCCTCTGCTATGGACAGAATGACTTAAAATCATCCAACCCATTGCTGAAGAATTGGCAGTGGCTTTTCCCTTTTACAGGGCGCTCAGATGGCAGAGAGAGAAATAGAAAGAAAGAAAAAAAAGAAAAAGAAAGAAAAGAAAGAAAGAAAGAAAGAAAGAAAAGACCAGAATGACTTTCTGATATACCAGAATCATCCATTCTATACTGTAGACCATTCTAAAATGAACAATTTTTAATATCTTTACTACTCTACTAGCTTTGACTTCTTCCTTTAGTAATTAGATAATTATGTATAATTAGCACACTAATTAAGTCCAACAGCTGCAGTTGAGTGTGAGTGTGTGTGTGTGTGTGTGTGTGTGTGTGTGTGTACAACTGGCTGACAACAGTGTGTGAGTTCACTATCAGACCCATGGATTTTTTTTTTCGTGGGCATATTTTCACCAGTAATTTGCTTGAGAAGAGAATGTATCTGTGTGCATACACAGCGGTCCCTTCATCCTCCTTGTTAATTGGTTCTGGGGAGGCACTGGAGCCAATGGATGCTCAGCAGAGAGTTTTGGCTGAAAGGAGGAGCATGCCACAAGATGTCAATACCAGAAAGTTCTTGTTTACGGATCTAGTGCCAAACAGACGAAGTACCAGGACAATTTGTTCACGTGCACATGTGTGTGTATGTGTGTGTGTGTGTGTGTGTGTGTGTGTGTGTGTTAAAATACATTGATTACCAAATTCAGTGAGCTTTGAAGCCCCGAGTACCAAGCTAGGGGAGCATGCAGGCAGGCGTACACATACGTAGACATTTATCTATATGGAGGAGGTAAAGCAGAACAATGAATAAAAAGGAGCAATGTAGTGACCCTAACTGACTCCTGGACACCCTGTGTATGGGGAGACGATGATATGACCCTTCCTTCATGCCTCTGGCTTGTTATAGAAGTGGAGTAAACAGTTGAAATGATTTAGGTGTAGCGTATAGTTTTCTGGCTCCATTAGAGGTCTAGATGGCAAGGCATGGTGGCACATGCCTATAATCCCACCATGTGGGAGACTGAGGCAGGCAGAGAAAGATCAGTTCAGGGTCAGTCTGGGCTACATAGAGAGTTTGACCTGGACTACAGAGTGAGACCCTGCTTTAAAAATAAATAAATAAATAGTTTGATTGATTAATACAGGCCTGGAAAATAGATAGGTTTATAGAGTAGATATGAACAAATAACAGCACTCTGGTTGTGCGCCCCTCTCCTTTCTTTCCAAGGAAGTAGCAAGGTGTGCACAGTGCTTCACTCACCCTATTCCTGCTGGGAAGAGACCGTGCAGTGCGAGAGCTGGAATCTGTGTTGGGGAGTTAGAGACATTTTTGTCATTTCAAACTATTCTTTTCAAAAATGACTTTTATGATAAAAAATTATCTCAAACTGTGTGTGTGGAGTAAAGCTTGCAGTTCAATCTCATCCGGGTATTCAGAGAGCTTAGAGCAGTTGCTCAACAGATATTTCTTGAATTAAACAGCCTGTTTACATTTGGAAGCAATGCTGAGATGAACAGCCCTCTCTTTATATGTGCTTATTCTTGATGACTTATCCTAAGAGATCATCGCTGCCCTGGAAGTCCCCAGGGAGGAGTGGGGGACAGACACATCACCTGGACTTCCTTGGTGCAGTGGTACAACCACATGGTTCCTTTTTCCTGTTGTGGAAGAGACCTGCTAGGATGGCATGGAAAACTCCATCAGCCCTCCGTGTCCACGGTTGCTGCTTTCCAGAGCCAGGCTCTGCACGGCTCCACACCTGCAGGCTCAGCACTTCCGCCAGGCTCTTCTAAAAAGGTGGCTTTGCACAGGTGAAGGTCTTCTTGTAAGTCAGCACACCCACTTAAAATGTTAAACATAAAAAAAAAAACTCTAACTTTGCCAGTCTGACAAAGTTGAACGAGTCTGGATGGCGAGCCATCTTTGGTGCAAACAAGAAGGCATTTTTCCCTTGTTATATCTCTCCTCTTCTTCCCTCTCTTTTTTCTGTTCCCTCCTCCTACACCTCCTTATCTCCCCCTCTTTCCTCCTTCCTCTTTTATTAGGGTTTTCTCACAAATTAAAAGAATGGTAGGGATCACCACCAGCAATGAGCCTATGCAACGCATAGAGAGAACAAAATCTTTGGTCTGTTCTTTTCTTTCCTCATGCTTCAGGCCACCTGTCCCCACTGCCCAGTGACCACAGTGAACACCCTGCCAGGGGCCCTTCTCACCGTTCTCAGAGTTCTTTCATCTGTCCACAAATGAACACCCATGCCAGAAACAGGGAAGGCGCTCTCTTGAGTTGCACAGTATCACTGTTCCCTTGGTGCACCATGTGCCAGTTCTTACTTGCTGATCTCCCTGACCAATGTGTGACGGATGTCCTTCCCAGTCAGTGGACACACAGCTAGCTCATTTCTTCTAATAGCTGCATAATACTGTGTCGTATAGATGCTCGCCAAATTATGCAATTGCATTTATATTCTTTGCAAACTGTCATGTCCAGAGCCTTTTGGATATTTGAAGACAATTGATAAGCTCTGATTCTCCGTATGCCTTTGGGGTAGTGAGACTGCCTTGCACAGTGGGTCCGCTCCTATGCTCCTGATTCCGGAACAGCGTCTTCTCCCTTGGGCACGTGTGTCATCTCTTCACATTTCTTTGAGCCCTTTTTTACAGGCCTGCAGAATATACATTTTTGCACAGGTGAAAGTCCAGCTGAAAGAATATGATTTAGCATAATTTAAACATGAGGGTTTTCTAGTGCTACCTCCATTTAAATAATTCAGAAAATCCTGAATACTTGGAAGAGAGAAGTGTTCATGGTTATATCATTGAACTTGAAGACAAACCATCATTCCACATGCATTTGAGAAGTAGAGGGCTATCAAGGTTAACAGTGTGTCATTGGTCTTATGCTTCCTGGTTTGGTTTTTGCTGCTCTCTGGACACATAGGTCTGGTTCCTGAGAAATTCTTTTTCCTCTTCCTCAAGAATAGTGAGTTTAAAGTGGTTTATATTTTAACCACATTATCTGTTTGCTTTCTATAATTTTAAAAGTTTTACAAGAAAAGATTCTTGCATGCATTTCTACTTAGAAAATCAGGATGGCCATCCTTCACATATGAAACAGATATCACAGAGCATTATAATCTTAGGTGGCATTTTGGGTAGCAGGAATGATTCTTCTGAAATTGACATATCAAGGAACTTCTCATCTATTATTAAATTTCCTCTTTCTCAAACAAAATATTTATCAGACATGACGTGACACCTCAAAATTCTTCACATGCGAAACTAAAACCTATGCCACACGTGCACACCCCCTTTGTTCCTGATTTCCTGCTGTATGTTAACATAGTAAACATCCACTGAAAAGTAATAGGGTGAACAAGTGAAAATGACCAGAATTGAAATGATTTTGAGCTGTCTTTAAATATGAACGTCTTGTTCAACCCTGACCATATGTATTTATGGCCGTGTGATGTCATGATGGCAACATAATGAATGTCTGCTGAATTATGTGAGATTCAACAGGGGATACAAATGGATCTGGATTCTGTAGCTGTCGTGCTGTGGTCCAGGGAAGGTGGAAGCTGAAATATCCCTCCTGTGCTAGCACATTCGTCAAACGTCCTCCATGTTCCTGCAGTCCTTGTCTGTTGGCTTGCGAGGCGGGAGGGTGGAGACAGGTATGGGTTAAGTCCACGATGGGACAGGTGCTAACAAAAGGAAACATGAGTTACAGTGTGGATTTGCTTAGCTTGGTTTTGTGAGTTGTTTTCATCTGACTTCAGCACCATTTTTAAAAATCATTTAAAAAAATTCTGAATGCCTACTTTTAAGTGATTTGACCAGGATACTTTATTATTTAATCTTCTGTGTGTGGTGGAGTGGGGAGGGAGGGAGTAGGAGAGAGAGAGAGAGAGAGAGAGAGAGAGAGAGAAAGAGAGAGAGAGAGAGGGAGAGAGAGACGGAGACAGAGACACACACACACACAGAGAGAAAGAGATAGCGAGAGTGAGCAAGTGGTCTTGGGGATCCAACATAGCACTTTCATACTAAGCTACATCCCCAGCCCATTCTTTTATTTATTTTTTCTTTTGATGCAGCCTTGCTAAGTTATCTAAGCTGGGACCTAACTTGCAATTTTCCTGCCTCAGCCTCTCAGAATGCAGGGATTCCAGGTCTGTGCCACATAGGCTAGCTCTGTATCCCAGCACACTGTCTCCTACTGCGTGCCCCGGAGCTAGGTAATTAGATCCTTTCAGCCTCAGTTTCTTCATCTGTTGCATGGGGACATTAGCCTGGGTTTCCAATGTTCTGATAAAAGTCGCAGTTGTTTAGCACAGTGCCTATTAATATTGGAGCATAATATGTGGTATTTGTTATGATAATGATATATTTATATAGAGCACATGGTTCCTTTAGGAATAGTTTTTTTATTTTTTGTCAAGTGGAAACTTGCAGTTTATTGTTAATATTAGCAGCACACATTTATTAATCATTTAGATTTCACTCACTTAGGAAACATTTAGCTAATGGTACGTATGTACCAAGCAACCAATTTGTACCTTAGGGAAACATGCCAGCAATGCATGGCAAGTCCTCAGGTCCCTGTCCTCATGGAATGTCGAGTATGTCCCCTCCCTCAGAGGGGCCTTTATGTGTCCAGAATTGTGCCCTTTTATTTGACTTCAGGATAGGAATTTTCTTTACAGGATAGGAATTTTCTTTAGCTAGCTGCGAAGCAAAGTATTACCTTTCTCCACTGAAAATAAAGTGACATTCCAACCTTGGAGCAGGGACATCCCCGTACATGTGCTGAATGGTTCTCATCCACCAGCACTGTGAGTCAAAGCTGGGTTCTTCTTCTGCAGAGTAGGGAAAGACATATGAACCATACAAACAGTCTAACAAAAACCCTTTTGCCCACTGTCTTAGGAGTTAGACTTCTCACATTTACCAGTCCATATGTGCATAAATTTAATTTTTGTTTTGGTTTTTAAAAATAGTTTACTCTTATAAATTTGAAAGATGTAGATATGGATATAGTCTTGAGGCAGTGATGATTGGCTGTACTATAGGTGTGCACCTGTTGTGCCGTGACATGTGCTCCGTGGACTTACTTAGCTCTTCTATGAAATGGGAGTCATACTAGGACCTACCTTTCTTAGTCATGGAGATGCATAGTGTTTTGGCACCTATAGAATGAATGTGCAGGTACCCATCTCTGCAGGTACCCCACTCTGAGAGCGTTCTTTCTTACTTTATGCAGCAATGCACTGTTTTGATAACCATCTTTAGAAGTGCCATTTTTATCCCATTTTAGCTTAGTTCTAACCTCTACCCCTCTATACCCACCCGTATCCAACTCTTCTATGAGGAAAAAGCATATTATCAGTTTCCTTCTAAATTTTCTATGTTCATATTATATAATTATACACATAAATTATCTGTAAGCATAATCATAAATACACTCAACTCATATACATGCATGTGAATATTTATGATATGGGTGCTTATATCCTCCTAACACTGATAGGTAGAAATCCTCACCTTCAAGGTGATGGCACTAGCAGACGGGCATTTTAGGATGTGATTAGGCCATGGGGAAGAGTGTTACACTTTAGATCTCAGATACTCCTCAAATGTAGCTAAGGGTGAAGGCCCTGGGCTTAATCGCCAGTATCAAAAATTACATGAATATGATAAAAAAATAAAAATAAATAAAATGCTCCCCTAAAGCCTCATGTGTTTGAATGGAATTAAACAATAGGGATGCTGTGCTTATTGGTGGGTTGATCTGCTGATACTTTTAGCAGGTGAATGTGCCATCAAGATGAATGCTGGAGGGAGGTGGTCACTGAGGATGTGACATCGAAGGTTATATCCCTGTCCTCGGATCCACCCTTCTCTCTCAGCGTCTTGGATGCCATGGCTTTCCTCTGAAGTAGACCATTCTACCTTGTGCTTCTGCACTTGGGTCCAGCTGACTTTGGGCTGAACCCACTGGAAACTAAATAAACCTTTCCTCCTTTCAGCTGTTAGTGTCTGGTATGGTGTTCCAGGGATGTGAGAGTGACAAACATGTGAACCTGCATGAGTGGGATTCGTGTCTTTAGATGAGTGGCTCAAGAGTGACCTTCACTGTTCCTACTGTGTGAGAACTCAGTGAGAAATTGCCATCTGCGACAAGCAAGTGCACCCTTCCCAGTAAGTGCTATCCCGGCACCTTTGCCTGGGCAGCCCAGCCTCCAGAGCTGTATGGATCAGCCATCTACTTTATGTTTTTTGTTATAGTGGCTCATGTGGGCTCCTTCAGGCTTTTGAGAATTTTTTTCTCTCTTATTAGTCGTTTTGCTTAGTAAAGCATGGGCTTGTTCTATGCATGTGGTTTTTCATCTTGATTTTCTCCAACGCTTTTTGCCCAACACTAGCATAATCCATGCTTTGAACTTAATGTGAAATATGCAGTCCCCTCTCGCCTCCAAGCCAATGAACTGCACCTAGACTAAGTGATAAACATTCACTTAGTTTCCAGAGGTTTCTCCCTGCACTCCCGAACTGGCCTTAAATAATGATGCGGTAAGCAGCCTGCTCACATGTCTAGACTGATGCCTTTATCCCTGAGGGAGAGTTCCCAGGTGTGAGGTGGCCAGGCCAGACACTACATTTTTAAAATGGATTTTTATCATTCTAATGGATTGTGGTGAAGAGAGCCAACATCTTGATAGAAATACTCAACTGACAGTGAATTTTTTCAATGTAAAAGTGGATGGTAATTGAGAGAACACCCATTAAAAGGGGTAATTTGACCAGCATTTCGCAGTATTAATTGGCTCTAATATCGCTAAGACTTTTCATTCCATTTTAGAGGATAATAAGCACATGGAATTCTACCAGTTATATGCACATATTTTTCACTCCAATCGTAGAGAAGAGTTAACTTATTTTACCTAGCAGTTTAGTAGGACAAGAATACCTAAAAAGTGTCGCCTTTAATGCCAAACCCAAATGGACAGTGGCTGGCAGGTCTGCATGGCAGGCGGAACACTGAGGCCTGCTCGGAGCTGATGAAGCTGCGGCGTGGTGCGTTAGCAGCATCTGGTATGGAGGATGGATGCGCGGGAAGCATCGGAGGTCCATGTGTTTCTTCCCCTGAATGGATTGGACTGTTCACCCTCACCCAAGGCCAGAGGCGTTCCTGTGGGGGCAGCCTTCTGTTCCAGGCCTCTGGAAGCCTCGCTTTTCTAAGCCAAGGTGTGTTTCGAAGGTTTCTGATCAGTGAGATGAGCTTCTGTCTGGCAATGGTGTTAACAAGCAAAAGGAACCTGACCAGCTTAGAGTAAGCAATGGCACTGTGATAGTCAAGGAATGGACAGTGCTCTGACATACCAAACTTCTTGAGTTTGTGATGTGATCCCTCACAGAGTTTTGAGTTATGGTGCATTTTTGGATTTCAGATGGGGATGTCCAACCCATATCCACAGGGTTGTTTCTCAGATTATTAGACAGTATTTTAATGCTTTAAAAATAACTGGTTTTGGATTTTTTGGTAGCACACACCCACAATAATTGCAATGTGTTGTAAACTCCTGACCATTGGTGTTTTGTAAGGATGAGAATTTGGATTGTAAGGTTATAGAGGTTCCTTATTGGAAATATTCTCAGTTTGTTCATAGTTTGGGTTCTGGTAATGGGAAAAATGAATACATGAAGCTTGATACATTTTGCAAATGTTTAGGAAACCAAGGATCAGAGAGATTAATTTGTTCTATTTCCCGTGAGTGTTAGATCAGTCTGCAAACTCATGTCAGCCTATACCAAAATTGTGTTGTTTTTGCACAGAAGAAGATGGCAGCAGAGAGAAAAAAGGTTTCCTTTTAAATTTAGAAGTGTGTTTGAGCTTCATCCATATGGGTTATACACTCCTTACAAAGGCCTACGAGAGAAAAATCTGTAGTCATGAAACCCGTAAGAATTGAAAAGTAACCAGAATCCTGTCTAAGTTTCACCAGCTTTTATTTTGTCTTTAAATTCTGACTGGGACACTTCAGAGTCGGAACTTAAAGACAAAACAAAAGCTGGTTAAAATAAGACAGCATTCTGATTAAGTGACCCTGGCTCTATATTAAAGAACACCAAAACCAAATTCTCTGAGTGTTTGTCAGCCCTAGCCTTCTCCCACAAGATGCGTCCATTTGGTTTCTGGAAGCGCGGTCCTGAGTCGGACAGGAATTGTTCATCCACCAAAGGGCCCTGCCTGCAGCCTCTCCCTCTGTTTCCAATGTCACTCTTCCCTGCCTCTTCAGAAGCTATTACATGACCTCTAGATCTCTCTTTGACTCCCCGTATTACCATTAGAAGACATCTGCACTGGGAAATCGCTCAGTTCCTGTTTTTGATTAATATTTTATCAGCCGCAAGAGGAAATGGTATTCTGTAGCAACACTAATAAGTAATTGAGCAGATGAGATGCTCTCGCTGGCTTTGGTTAAAAAGCATGGGCAAGGTTGCGACTGCAGAGCTCTGAGGAGCCTTGGAATCGTGAAGTCAGACATCTGCGTGGAATACAGTAGGGGTCAGGTGCATCCCTGGTGTGAGCCGCAGTTAGGCACCAAATCCTTTCTGAGCAGTGTCTTAACCCATCTGCATTTACTAATAATACTGCAACAATAATAACAATAACAATAACAATAATTTATAATGACCATAAAGCCATACATCTAAACCAAGGGGCTCACAAATCTTCGTTTTTCATAGTGTTTGATGTGTGTGTCATTGTAAATTTGAGACTATGAAATGGACCGTGGTGGATGGATCCCCTAGCGTGCCCGGCAAGTGTGGAGACCTCTCTGTTCACCCCACTGTGTTCAGCCAGTTCCGTAAGAGGGGAAGTAGGAGAGCCATCAGTAACAATGCCATCCGGTAATTACCGAATCATAATGTTTTGGGGGCTGAAGGTCATGGGCTTAGCTGCAACCTTAGTCTGACTCTTTGTGAATTTTAAATGCTTACTCTGTGTATCCGGGTGGGGGTGATTTAATTCCCAGTGGACAGTCTGCAGGCGCGGTGGGGGTGGATATTCTTCCCGATTCATTTTTCTTCATCTAGGGTAAAAAGACTTATTTATTTGCTTATTTTGTTTTTATTGACTTGTCATGTGGCGTCCAGCCGCAGTAGGTGGGCTTTGGATAAGAAAGCTGCTCCTTTCTCTCATGCTTGCTGTGGACATCTGATTTCTGAGAACATGACCCTGGAGCACAGGACGGGCTGAGCTTGTACTCCCTGCAGGCCCAGAGCGAAAGCCCAGAGCAGGAGTTACGGGGGTCAGGAAAACACAGGTAAGGACAAGGCCTTGCTTTTAAGAAACAGTGGTGGCTTTTCTTCTCTCCTTGAGAGCCATTTTACCACCTTACTCATTCAGCACCCTTCCCATCAGTGCGTCTTTCTCCTGTATCACAGAGGGACAGATGTCATTAAATTGTGACGATTCCAACTTGTGTGGTTATCAAGTCTGCCTCATGTGACGTGATGTATGTATTAGGCTGTAAATGTCCCTCTGAAGTTCTCTGATGTGTTTGGACTGACTCCCTTCTCTCTGCTTTCTCTTGCTAAGTTTACCATATTTATTGTTAAAGTACTGCCATTGATGGTGTTTTTAAGAGACATTTTTGTGGAATAGTTGGCCCTGAGACCATAATGGACAATTCTGTTTCTGTTGTTTGAACTTTTTCCCCCATAAGACACTTCCTTCTAATCTCCTTTCATTAAAATTCAACTTGATCATTAAAATTTAATTAACTGAAGAATTAATATTTGTTTTTCAATTAATGAATTATGACCATGGTAATGGAAAATATTTAATATATAGTCATGGGGTTTAGAAAATACCAACTCTTTAGTTTCTCTTGATCATACATAATATTTTTGTCCTTATGTACAAATCAAAAATATTTTTCTGCAAGAGATAGTTCTTACTTTTAGGTAAGCGTTGAGACTAGTGCAATGTCCTCAGGCACCATTGCATTCTGTAGGGGGCAATCTCTGTCCAAGCAGTCCCCTCCCCTTCTGCTGTCCAGGACAGAGATGAGCTGGAGCCAGTTTTTACCTGTCTGGCACCTGGGCTGAGCTGCCACTGCCGTGTCTTCCCACTGCTTTTTCTTGCCTCCTATTGTCCCCACTTGCCTTGACTCCACCTCAGTGTGTCCTGACTCGAGACTCACCCAAAGTTTCAGGACGATGTACACTACTTTAAGAAAAGGTCCCAAGAAAAGATATGATTTTTTCCATTTTAAATGGAGAACTACAGATCATATAAACATGATAAATAATTTGATTGAATTATAATTCATGGTCAGCAAGCACATGTAACATCCTATTGGCCGCCGATATCCTGTAATTCTGAGCAAAGAACTTTCCAACAAATATTCCAGTGTGTGCACCTGCCCAACCCTGTCTGTTAAAGTATCCTTCTTGTCTACACTAGAACAGAGGAACAGAGGAGGTGAGACCAGAGCCTCCAGTAGAAGGGCTCAGCTCCACACCAGTGGTGAAGGGAGTAGAGGGAGAGACGAGGACAGGGGGTCATTGATGGCTGATGGAGGCCGTTCCCTGCTATCCAGGTCCCCTTGGTGAATGCATGGTCTCCAAAGCTCTGGAAATTTCGCAACCTTGCAACTATTTAACCATCAGGAACCATGGTAGCTCTGAGCCATCCTTCCTCTGGCTATCACAAACAAGGACACCAATGTAGGGGTCTAGTGCAAGTAAATACCCAAAGATACATACTGACATAGGACAGGTCCCACCAAGCCTAGCTGTACAATCTGATGGACCCACTGCAAATTGAAAATGGAGGTTCCATGCAGGGGCTCAGTTTATATTGGACAGATTTCCCTGACAGCATTGCCCTGTCCACACCAGGACCCATTGTGGGCTTGGATCATGACAAAGAAGAGGCCCTGTGTGCAGTCACCAGCCCTAGGTATAACAAGGTGATCTTATTTCTTGATACTCAGCTCTTCCCACTCCCTTGCCTAGTCCCCACTGGGAGCAAAGTGCAGGAACAGGATGCAGGTCCTCCCCACGGAGGAAGCTGGGATTGTAGCTGGCGGTGGTCTCCAATTATGGGCATGGAGGAAGGGCAAGGTGGGCAATACCAGACTTCGGTTTTTTGAGAGGACAGGGTTGTCAGACACAAATAAACAATGTTCCCGTCCTCAGTAACTCCCCACTGTTCATGCAGACTGTGCTTACCAAGCATAGATTCGGACATAAAGATATTAAGAATGACAAGTCCTCAGCTCTCCTAAACATTAACTCCTTTCCCCATTTATATATGCACATATATGTATATATATACACATATATGTGCATACATACATGATGGTTACATTGAAGTTGAATATTTTGTGCACATATACATTGCGTCAACATTCCAATCCCTTCCCCTCCCGTTTTTGGCCATCCCACACCCCTCCTCATGCCCCTTAACTCCCACTGTCTTCCCCATTTGGTTCTATAAAATGCCTGTATTCTGGGTTTCTCAAATTAGAGAAACTATGCAGTATTTAACCGTCTGAGTTTGACTCACTTCATTAAGCATGATGGTCTCAAGTTGCATCCATTTACTTACAAAAGCCTCAAATCTGTCTGTCTTCATAGAAGTGTAGTGTTCCATTGTGTACATACACCACAATTTTGTATCCATTGTTCTGCTGATGGATTTTTGCATGTGTTTGTGTGTGTGGTGGTTGGGTCTGAAATGGCCCCCCAAGGCCTCCTGTATGGAAGATAATTCAGTCCTGGTGGTTAACCCCTTTGCTTTCCTGGGTTGCCAAAAGTTGGGTCCTGTTTGGAAGGTGGATCACTGGGGGAAGACCTAGGAGAGCTAATTCCCTCACCAACTTCCCCCTTTTCTGCTTTCTGTCTTGCCATGCTGTGTATTTCTCTCTGGCTAGACGCTCCGCCATGCCTTTCCACAGCTGCCGGTCACCAAGAGTGAACTGCTCAGGCCTGTTCAAACTGTGAGTTAAAATAAACTTTTCCTCCCTTAAGTTGTGGGTATCAGTTTTTGTATCCTAGCAATGAGATACAAAGACAATGTGATATTGGGGTTTGAAACCAGGGTCTTCACAGTGAGCCCATTTTGTATTTTTGATTTCAAGATAGGATCTCATTATGTCACTAAGTTGACCACGCTGGCCTCAAATTTGCGACCCTCTTGCCTCAGCCTGCCAGCATGCAGGCCTGTGCCCCTGGGCCCAGTTCAGAGTTAAACTCTTGTACCGTGTTGCTAGATTGGTTTCCATGCATGGAACCAGCATTAGGAAAGCTGACCATGAGCTTACCACTGGGAGCACTTCTACTCATGCCCCCCTAGAGGCCAGATCGCAAGATGGTGCACCAAAGAGAAAAGCTTCTGACGTACAGTACAGCATGCACCCTGTCCTTATTTCCAGTGTGAGATCATTGCAAACCCACACATCAACCCATCAAGCTCTTCAGTTGTTTGATGCGTGCAGCACAGTGTAAATATCCATCAAATCACACAGAGAATGTGCGCCATCCACAAGTTCGCTGTAGTGGACATAAATTATGCTTCAACAGAGCTGATTAAAAAACATATCATGTAGGAATGAGAGTTTTCTTACGCCATGAGGATGACTTTGTGTATGCCAAAAGTGAGGCGAAAGAAAATAGAAAGATGGACTTGTGGAGAGGGATGGTGGGTACTGAGCAGAGTAAGGGGGTGAGAATGGGAAGGGAATATGTGATGTGTATGTGTATGTGGTGTGTGTATGCACCAGTTTCTCAAGCTGATTGTTATTATTATGTATCACACATATAGTAATAAAATTAAGTTTGCCCAAAAGTAGATATTTAGAATCTGAAAAAAAATGTGAATGACTTTGAATCAATCTACTTTTCTGAAGTAATAACAGAAATGTCTTTTCTGTTTGATTTGTAGTTTTTAGTAAGTTCTATCTACTTCTAAATAGATATATCTCAATTACGTGTGTGTGTGTGTGTGTGTGTGTGTGTGTGTGTGTCTGTGTTTGTAACTATACTAATAGTCTTTTACTGAGGCTGTTTTGAAGTGGTCTAAGTGGGGCAGTTTTGCCTGCCAGGGAATGTTCTACGATGTCGAGAGACACCTAGGGATAGGAAGGGAAAGCCAGCCTCTAGGGCATCAAGGCCAAGGTTGAGAGGCTCTGTCCTCTTGTGCAAAGGTTCCATCCCAAGTCCCATGGCATGACTCCTGATGGGGGCCAGGCTCCTAACAAAGCCCAGTACTCTTCCAGCCTCCTTTCCTTCAGGGTGGGCAGTTAGCAAAGAACTAACAGGAAGGATTGCCTCACCAATGCCCATCTTCTCTGCTGGTGTTCAAGGTGCTAATTAGAGTACTTTGTTGCCAGTAAAAACAAGAGTCAGATTTCATGATTGATTCATGATCATTTTAAAATTAATGCTGCTATTATCATACAAAGTAGTGGTAAGTGGAGGTAAGAGAATTTTGCTCTGGGATACTAAGTCAACATTACAGTAAACACACAGTAAACCCATTTATCTCAGGCTTAATGCTTTGTTGTTTCTTTTAAGCGCTTCTTAGGGGCCTTTGGGCTTTTTAACATTCTTTGGCAGTTGTAATTTATTAATTGATTTTTAAATTTGTATTGTCAAAATGAACTTTAGTTGGGGCTTTGCAAAGAGTGAAAAGGCTGTTGCTTTCTAGTGTCGCAGTCTTCCAGTTCAGCATGAAGGAATGAGTCAGGGTGAGGCAGGAACCTGAGACCTCAGGGAGCCTGGACTCTCCGCCTTCTCACATCCCGTGCCAGAGAAAACGCTGCTGGGAAAAAGAACATCCTATCATGAACATTTTGATAAAAAAATGACGATGAGTGGCCCCCTCATGTAATGCATCTGGCATCATCACATAGGGGGACACTGTCCTCTCAAATCATTTGCCTAGGTTTCTTAGGCATGCTTTGTTTTATATTTTGTTTCTTTGTGTGTTAGCTTTCTGTCCAAGTACCCAGCATATACAATTTAGTGGTTTATTAGGCTCACGGTTTCTGAGGTGTTAGTCCATGGTCGGGTGGCTCCAAGACAGAGGACATGTGGTGGAGGAAAAGCTGCCCACCTCACAGGCACTGGGAGGTAACGTACAGGGAAGGTCCCAGAGATCAAGGCGCAGTGGCTTGATAGAGTTCCCAAAGATATGCTCACATGTTTTTCTCCCTCCTCATTGTCTCCACTTCCTAATCTGTACTCATCTCACCAATGAGGAAACTCAGGCTCAGAGAAATGATATAGATGCAGGTTTGGGCCTGGATTTTTAAACCAGTGCATAGTTTTGAGTCATGTCTCTATTAATTTTCTTTGTTTTACATTTTAACTTGGTTTAGCTCTTTGAAGTTGTTTATATCCTGTGAGTCTTCCTTAGTTTTGCCAAAAGTTAGGCAAACTAAAACTTGCAAAAGTCTTAGCTTGGCCATATGCAAACTCTTACATTTTTCAATCCTGGGCGTTTTCTTTGAGTGGCAGTGAAAGCAAGAAAAATATTTCCATTGTCCAAGTAGATAATTCCATAAATCTTTCCTTTTTAGTTTTCCTTAGGATGAGTCAAAGGAGTAGGGTCCTTTTTGTTAGGTTAGGATGGTCCCAGTGACAAATTATGCAGCCTGTTTGGGAAAACAATTGCACAATATGAATGTGAGTATTAGCACTGTTATCTAATCCAGTACATTATTATCTTACACCAAAAATTGTCTTTTGTGTTTTGCTACCAATTCTTTAAATATTTCCCAAATGCATGAAGTTGGATAATTAGAAACAAGTCATAGCAACGTCCTTAAAGCTGACAATCACAGTAACTTTCTGAGTCTTTTTCACACTATGCTGCCCTTTCCGAAAGGGAAAGTGTTAGTAAAGCACAGTGGTAACAGGAGATTAATTAGAGATAGGATCTGTAGGTGAGAAAGATATTTGGGGGACTAGGGGACTTTTTTTTCTTTCTTATACTTTAGGAGTGGGAAAGCTGTCAGAGCTTTATATAGAGAGTTGCATTTATATTGCTATAGACACTTCGCAGTCCTTATTATAAAATCATTTATTTTTGTTTTTCAGTACTACGCATGTAACCCAGGGTTTTTGCACCCAGCGGCATCGCCAGTTTTCATTTGTTCCTTTCAGACAGAGTCTTGTGAAGTCATTAAGTTTCCTAGGCTGGACTCTGACTTTCTATTTTTCTTCCTCGGTCTCCCAAAGTGCTGAGATTACAGCCATGCACACCTATACTCAGCTTTAAAAAAAAACACATTTTACCAATTCTAATACTGGTGTCATTTAAAATACAATGTTGCCTTACACAATGTATTTTTAGGAAGTTGTGGGGGAAATCTTGATTTGGCAACTGATGAGCTGCATTCAGGCCCCACTCTGTCACTTGCTTGTTGTGTAACTTACCACCTGCTCAGGTCCTTGATGCTCAAGTCCCTGGAACAACAGTCGCACTGTGGGCTCTCTCTCTCTCTCTCTCTCTCTCTCTCTCTCTCTCTCTCAAGTTAAAATGCATGAATATGCTTTTTAAATTTGTTTTTAAACAATACTAGTCAGGGAAGCAGGGCTGCTGAAGGTCACAGAGGGATAAGAGCTGTGTCCTCTAGCAGAAGTCCTGGAACTCTGGGAGAGAGGAGGAACCAAGAGATGAGAGCCTTCGCCCTCTTGCCCTCAGACATACCTCCAGTGCCCCCAGTGGCCAACCCAAGCCAAAGGGAGGGTTCACGGAAGCTCCTGATGCTGTCTTCTTAGACGACTGGAATTGGAAAGGATATTAGAAAAATATTTAAAAAGTGCTAGAGAAATAGGTGTCATTGATGAAAACAATAAAAAATATGGCAGTTTCCTTCTCATTTTATAATTTGAAAGCTACTCACACTCTCTCACTTCTACCTGTTGCCAAACAGGTGAGGGCCACTTTGGGGTAAGAGACCTGAGCTATGGAATATAGCCTGGTGGCTACCATCCACCTGCTCTTCTTAACTCTGCTCCTGGATTTTACTTTAGATTTCTGTGTACAACATTGCCAGGGCAATACTCATACATGTGACTCTCAAATAGCCAACTTTAAAAAATCATTGTCTATGTCTTCTATCTTCATATTTTTCTATTATGCAGTTTTGTGTTTTCCACATATACTTTTTCCTCAACTAATGAAGTGGAACCAAAGTAATGCAGTGCTCTGTTAGCTAGTCAGTGCCTGTTTTAACAGTGGAAAAGACATCTCTCAGCTGTCACCATAGACAGCAAGAGCCACCACCTATGTTAGTGGCCAGTCATGGCCAGCTGGAGAATTTTTGTATGCATGTATGCAAATTACCCACCAAGCGAGGAAACTGCTTAAGGTTATTTTTAAAATAACATTGTACATGTGTGAAGTGCCCACTGCAGTCATATAAAAAATGGATGCACACACAAACTTAAACATGTAGGCTGGCCAGTGTAATCAAGCCAGGACATGCTAACCAAAATAGTGCTTATAAGTAGAATGAATACCGATCAAAATGCTTCCTGCCTACCCTTCCAGGCAAAGAACCTGGAATGCACCCTATGGAGGGGCTTCTTGGAACTACAGATTTCTCATCCCACTCTGGGGGTCTTGTCTTGGAGTCTTTAGACCTGAGATCCTTGTTGTTCAAATCTCACTGCAAAGATTCTATGGCCAATCTGAATTTAGATGAACCACCCTACTCTAGGAAGTTATTGTCCTACCCTGGGTCATTCCATGCAGACATCTCAAAAAAAGGAAAAAAAAAAAAAGCAGGGAGGAGACAATAATTTAAGCACATATTCTGGCTTAGCCTGTTTCATTTCCTCAAAAGAATGTTGATTATCTCTTTGCCTGTCTGGTTGTCCAGCACCCATGGGCTTTGCCTGTTTGGGCAGCAGAGGTATCTTTGCTAATAGTTCTTGCTAAAATTGTAACTTCAGGTGTCTGCTCTAGTACATTGATTACAATATTTGCCTTAGTCATGGAAAATCTTTCCACCCACTTTTCTAAAAAATATATCTTCAGAGTAGTAAGACTACTGTGAAGTAACATACTCCAACCGTGTGCTGTAGGTATCAGAGAAGAAACATTCCTTAAAAGACTGCTTTACTAATTGCCAATGATGATGTTATATGGTAAGATCTCATAGCATATTCATTCTTTCACTTATTTATGCAGATGTTTATTGAGAACTTACAAGCAAGCACAGTGCTAGGCTCTTGAGGTAGAGAGGTGAGTATGTCAAAGCAAATCCTCAGGCCAGTGGGACTTCAGTGTATCAAAGGAAGCAGATGGAAGTCCAGTGATGTCCTGGGAGGGTATAGATCTTAATGAGGAGGTGTGGCCTTTCCCAAAATTGAGAAAGTTCTTATCCACAGGAAATTGTTTTTAACCAAGTTGAAGCATTTTGAAATTTCTATGCCACTGTTTCTTTTTGGATATCTTTCCTCTTTTCTCCATGAGATTCTTAATTTTCTTTTGTATTTTGTACTTCAAATTAGGCAGCCAATTTTTAGTTTTATTTCCACAGTATGCTTTAAATGGTACGGTGTTTAGGGGTGCCTACCATTCTACCCATGGCACAGTTTTTCCCCAGCCCACCCCTTGCCAGTTTGTAGGTTGGTCCTGATGTTTATAGTCATGCCCACCAATGGAATAGACACCCTGGTGCCGAGGCCTTGTCTGCTTTAGAATCATGTTTTAGGGGAGAGTCCCAGAAATAGCCAAGAATAGCTGAGGTCTGGAAAATTGAGCTTCTGATGACTGGAACCACTGCATCAAGAGGCTTTCTGAGGCATCCTCTCCCTATATTCACCACCAGTGCTGTGAATATGGGAAAGGTGGGTGGCCTAGTGAGAAGGTCACCCTACCACCTCTGTGGGGAGATGGGGAAGGCTTTAGCTCAACTGTATCCTGGCTGATTCATAGCATTGTTTTCCCTAAAGTTTTGAAGTTTGGTTTGGGAAACTAAATGGAAGGCAACTTTAAAATTGGTGGCTTTTACCTTAGGAGCTAGACAGAAAAGAACAAAAGAAGGGCACCATGATGAAAGGTTCCCTGCAGTGCATGACCCTTTGGCTTCTTGGGGTTCACTCACTCACTGAGCTGTGAGTGAGAAGATTGGGGACAGGGTGTCCCAATGGTGGGGAGCCAGATGGCAAGGGGTGCAGGCTTGGTCCTGCTTTCCCTTGCATAGGCAGAGGGCATCTCCTCATTATTCATCTGGATATCTGGGGTTCCAAAAGAGTTGGCAGCAGAGCTGATTTTCTGTCATATTCTCCAAGATAGGTCCAAATGTTTGAAAGGCTTCTAGATGTCTCTGGGGAAATGCTAGACAGGCCTAAGACAGAGTTTTGATTTTTCTACTCTTCAAAAACTGTCCCTTCTCCCCTACTGACCCTAGGTCTAGTCCAACACAATATCCAGGTCTCAAAATAAATGTTTTTCCTTTCACAAACCCTTTCTTGATATTGAGGGAGAAAATCAAGGTCCTCTCCTAGGTGTTCCCTCAGAACTTTTAGATCCTCTTCATTGCTATTAGTGCACTTGATGCTCCGTGCTCTTTTGTGTCTCTGTCTTGTCTGTGAGTGCTCAGAGCACAGGCATGCATCCCTCTCCTCACCGTTGGCTCTCTGGTAACTAGGACAGGGCCAGATAGAGAGTTGTCGTTCTGTAGACCTTGGCCAGAATTGAAGTTGAGTGCACAGAAGGTAGATGTAAGTCAATATGATTAATGAAGTTACACTAAAAAATGATTGTTAGGTTATCAAATTCTTGAGTTAAAAAGGAATTCAAGATGACAGATGTAGTTTGACTGTAGCACAGTTGCCCATTGTGCATGAGGCTCTTGGTTTAATTCCCACTTTTAGGAGGAGGAAACAAAAAACATCATGGAAAGGAAAAAAAAAAGGAATTTAGAATGCTCTGACTTTCAGTGTGAAGGGTAGAGCTTCTAGAACTATTAGCTCTGCAGCCTCAGACAGGAGGTTAACCTCCCTGGGCCTCCTGATACCCAAACTAGGAAATGCATGTCTTCCTCAGAATATTGTCAAGATGCAGTCAATCCATGACAACCAGTCATCCTGCCTAGTGCCTTGCACGATATAGGCACTCGATAAGCACTAGCTTCTCCTTATCGTAGATCATACTTGCTGTGCACTGCTCCTTTGAGCTCATTGAAATGACCAACTAAAAACTGTCAAGAGGCCTGTGGTGAATGATAAATGTTGCAGTTTCCCTGAGAACTCTTTGTTTTTGAATGCCCATAGTATATTATTTCTAATTACAAAGAAAATTGGAGGTGTTATTGGCATGGTTAGATCTGGGGACAGAGGGGATAGGAAAAATACCCAAGAAGTCTTAGAGGGCAGATAAGATGAAATAGGAAAATAAGGGCCCTGCTTGGAGGTCAGTTGTCCTGACTTAGCCTAAAAATGAATTCCTTAAATCCACGTATTTGGGACAATGCTCTATAATCTTGTTGGATGCATTAACACTATAGACCAGTAGCCCCTATCCTCTACATTCATGTCAGCTGGTAGGTTTCCTAAAGAGTTTTTGTATCTCCTCTTCATCCCCTCCTGGGTGTTGCCTCTTCCTGGTATGGAGCCGGTGGTGCAGGAACTCCTGGCCCAGGCCGACACAGGATCTGCTCAGGGAGATAGCATCACTCGCTAACTCTGCTTCGGCCACGGGAGTCTGAGCAATGCATGATGGGGACTGAGGCTGGATGGGTGAGGCCTCCCTGAGTCCGGAGATGGATGGTGTGGGCCATCACTTGCTGCTGCTTTATTGCCTCTCGTTCAGCGCAGCTCTGACTACTCACGTTCACTGTGCTGGAGCTAATTGGAAGATTCCATTTCTCTAAGAAGTCAGGAGGTGGAATGCCATGTGCACCACCGCTGCTGCCCTCCAGCGCTCCCTTCTCCCACCCCAGTGGTTCCCTGAAACAGAGCAAAAAGGGCATTAAAGTCTATTCAGGTAGAAGGTCATGTTTGCGGTTGATGCATGGACATTTGAATTACCTTTGAAAAGAAGCCCTACCTTGGCTGAAGTGACCATATCTTCTCTATAATCAATGGAAACATATGTTTTTTGCTAAAGTATGCCTTCAAAAGTTCCAGGAGTTCTTTTTTGCTTGGCAGCGGAGTCAGGGAAGGAGCAGAACCAATCATGGCTTGGAAGCACCTGTCTTGGCTTGGAGATGTGAGAGTGAGGGAGGGAGCTGGGCTGGCAAAGACTTTCTGGGTGGTGGGTGGGATGTTTCCTTGAGAGAGGCCCAGGATGACCTGTAGGCCAAGTGCCTTAGCAGCTGGCATACACAAAGTTTTCAGCCCGGGGTAACTTTCAACATTCTCTGCATCGGCCGTGGTGGTTGAGCCATAATGGATTTGTGGAAGTCCAGAATTACCGCTTGTCACAGGGCCTTGTGCATACCAGGCTACTATGATTATCCTTAAGCTTAAGGTACATGGACCATGACATAAAACCCAATGAGGACATGTGTATCTGATAAGGTCATTGGACATAATTTGATGCCATTCTCCTCAGTTCAGCCCAGACCTACGTGAAGTTTTTGTATAACTGTAAATCCCTCCACCCCATTTTTAAATCTGTGTCTTGATATTTGTTTTTTGTGTCTGAGGTTCCCAGTTGAAAATCTCTGAGGACTGAGTCCCTTGTTCATGGAGCAACTACTCCATGAGACAGAAACTGCCTCAGTAGGTTTGTATTTAGGGCCTATCTGAAATGTTGTGACCTTCCTGGTGGTCAGTTGAAGAACCAGCTGCCCTGATGACCATTGAAGGCAGCCTTGCCAACCAAGTGGTGTGCACCCTGCTTCTGCCTGCACTGGCCTGGACACTATGGGGCAGCGTGTCACCTGACACTTTTTGTGTCACCTTAGCGTCCTCCTTCCCATCCACATCCCGGCACAGATGGCGTTACAGCCAGCTCTGTTTGAATCTTCCCAGCAGGTCTCAGGGTAGAGTAAGCTCAGCCACACACACACACACACACACACACACACACACACACACACACACACACACACACACACGGAGTTCGGTGGAGGGCCATGCCAGTGTGGCCAAGGCAGGCATGGTCTCTGCTGCTCATCATGATGGGAAGATGGGGGTGGCAAAGTGTGACAAGGACTGAGGAAGAGAAGGGACAACAGAAGCCACTTATTGAGTACTTGGTGTGTGCTGGGTGCAGGATTTAGTCTTTGAAATACCAATGTCATCAATGTGCCTGCCTGCCTCCTCTCCTTCTTCCCTCCCTTCCTTTTATTTTATCTGTTCCCTGACTAACTCCTTAAAAGAAGGAGTGATATAAGGTGAGCAATTTCCAGTTAGATAAGCGAAAATTTGGGAGCATGTAACCTGGCTGCAGGAATGTGTCTGCCAAGTGGTGGCATTTGTTTTCACACTGACTATAGATGCTGAGTCCCTTATTACTGCTTTTCAATTAAAAAAAATATAGAGAACTATAGTTGCTTTTTCCTTCTTTTCCCCATGGTGTGATTCACCTTTTTTCTGGCGTCTTCCCATCCAGTTGTGCATGGTGCCATGTTACTTGCAGCTAGCAACCAGTTCATTCATGAAAACCAGCACAGGGGAGGCAACCAGGAGTGCAGTTAGGCTGTTGTAACAATCCAAGCGTGGGAGTTGCAGTGCGGTGTCCCACGGTTCGCGGAGGTGTGACCCATTTGAGTGGGAGAAGGCAGGGCCAGGCATGGATGTTATCTGGATGCGGAGGGGAGGGGAACCCGGATATGCTGGGAGGCAGGGTCAGATCATCCTCGTGCGTGTGGGTGCCACCTTGGCCTGGAAGGGCATCAGCCTTGGCCTTTGCGGGAAGGTTGCTAGAGGTGCGAGTCCGGGCTGCTTTCTCCTTATAGCAGCTCCTGCCCAACTCTCAGGAGGCCCTCTGATAATCAGGAAATGAAATTTACCAATTACCGAAAGCCCAAAGAGGAGGACGGGGTGAAGCACCAGGGCGGTCATATGCGAGCCTGGAATTCTGAGCTGCCCATGATGGGAGAAATTATTTTGTTGGGGAGAACAGATTTAAGGTGGGCAGTTATCTGAAAGCAAATGAAGTTGCTGATTGGAAGTCCATTCCTCAGCCGTCCGAAGAAGGTAGATTGTAATCTTTAATTCATGTATCACTCACACCCAATAAGGAAAGAAAGGGGGGCGGCCAGGGGAAAGGTGGAGACGGGAGGATGTTCCTAGGAATTTCTTTCCAGTGGCTGGGGTCGCATCCAGCAGCCCAGACAGCAACACCTCCCCAGTGCTGCCTGCGTCCTCTGCCGAGGTGTTTATTTAAGAATCTGATTTCCTCACGGAGTCCTAGTTGCCTTGGCGCGCATGCTGAGGCCCTCCGTGGTAATGAGGATGGAGTGTGGCTTGAGGGTGACCTTTCCCTGCCCTTGGGGGTGGCCGCCCTCCTCTTTCGCTGAGCACCTTCCAGAGGCCCGCGCCCTGAACTCTTGAACTGCTTGCGCTGTCGCCATGCTTACCGCCAGGCCACTCTCTATCAGGACCTGCCTCCCGAGACTCAGCGTTTCCTGAGTCTGCTGACATCGAGGTGGAATTTCTCATCACCCTTCACTAGTCATAAATTTGATTGTTAAGGGACTAGATTCATCTTATTTCTAATACCAGCATCTGATTTTAGAACCCCGATTTAGGAGCATTTTCTTGTCTGCTGCCCTCCCAAAACACACGTTGTTGGTGGGTGGGGGGAGATAGTGTGTATGAAATATGTCAGCTGATATTGGAGGGTTGTTTATTTCTGTTCTGTTTGTCCTGAATAGTACCTGTGAGATGCATTTAAAAGCTTATCTTGGTTATGTGTTGTGTTTTTTTCTATTGCGATTTCTTCCATTACCTGCAATCCTGCCTTGGGCAGCAAGCAGAACTGTGCCCTAGCCCACCTGATGGGGCGGTGCATAAAGGGGCTTGAGGAAGGACGCCATTGCGAGACTGTGGGAGCACCTCATTGTAGAGATGCAGTTTTGAGTTCCATAATATTGAAGAGAGTTGCATCCATTCTATGACATGTCTGCCTCTCTCACAGCCCTTCAATCACATCATATTATAATCAGCTCATCACTCCTGTAGACTTCTCAGCAGCTGGCACATAGTAGGTGCTGGAAAAAAAAAACACAGGCTGGGTTGAACTCTCGCATTTACATCGGTAATTAGATACGTAGACCAAATCAGGGCAGCCGCAGTGAGGCTTGCTTTACTGGCCAAGGGTTTTTGTGAGGATTACTTGGATTAACTCCCAGAAACACCCAGCTCTCTGCTTCTCCACTGGATGCTTTTGTCGTGGAAGCTGTTGTAGTGGCTCTGGAAAGAAGACATGAGGCATGATACAGGGTTCGCAGTTGGAACCGGAGTTTACAAAGTACCTTGTCTTTCAGGAAGCGATTCTGGGTGGATAGAAAGTAGACCTGTGGAACGGCCTGCTGTTGATTTAATGCTTGCTGACAGAAGTAGGAGTTCAGGACTCGAGACATGGCATATTAGGGTAAACACACATGTGTGTTTTAATATGTCTAAATTCTCCCCGCTTGTGGGCAGTTTTGCACATGTGACTCTCGGGTGAAGGTGGTGTGTGCTCCTCGCCAAAGCATGCTCTCCTCTGAAGAGTGGCAGCTGTTAGTTATGGATGTTAATGTCAAGTATAGGTGTAGTAGATAACCTAACACCCACGCTGACCCCTGGGGCATTTGTATTTGATGCCAGGATGTGTTCCTTTTCTTTATCTTGCTGTTGATGCCCAGTAGTTTAGCCTGTCTTCTTAGATAGGATCAGATCCAGTATAAATTTAGAACACCACACTTACATTTAAATAAAAGCATTTTTCTTTTTGACTTCTTCCAACACACACACACACACACACGCACACACACACACACACACACACACACACACACACACGCACACACTTGCTCCAAGCTGCAGACCGACCTAAGAAGTCAAAACACTGTTGTTTGTTTCCACCAACACACTTTCTCGGGCCTCCCGTCCATGTCTGGTGTCTGTCTTACCAAATGACACATTCACACATTTAGATTTGAGTGAAATAATGACAACAGAGCCTGGGCAGGAACAGCATTGAAGAGAGAAACCTGGAAACAAACTCGGATGTTTTCATGTTTGTTGTGGTGTGTTCTTTAGTCACTTTGGCACAATCTTGATTCTGAGCTTTGGATCCAAATATTACAGTCATGTTGTCTATATCATATTTCCTTCTCCTCTGCCCCTGTGCCCCATACAGGTCATGTGTGATCCTCAGGCACATTGGCCACTTGCACATGTATTTGTTCTCACTCAAGGGCATGGCTAATGTTCGTGACACCCACCAATTTGAGGCATAAAAGAAGAAAAGATTTGCTTTACTTTTGACACTTAAACAAGATGGTGGTTGTTGTAGAGGTTGTTCCTGAAGGCTAATGTCTGTTTGCTGTAGGTCTGTGATCATGAAATGAACATGTGACCAGGTCCACATACAGTGGACATGTGGCCAACTCCACCTGGAGCTTCTAGTCAGTTTCTGCATATGGGCTGTGAGTTCCTGTAATCTCTAGCTCATTTTACCTGTTAGAGATTTCTATGAAAAATATGCCCTCCACTGTTGCTGTAATCTCTGCCTGCTAAGCTGAGGGAGGAAAGGGTAGATATAATCAGTTTAGACCTTTGAAAGACCTTTGAGAATATTAAGAGTACGTAACATGTAGTGAGAACTGAAATTTGTCTTAACTGAGCAAAACAGTTAACAAAATTATGTCTACCATGTAAGAATAGTTTTGTTACTTCAATAGACACAGAGAGAAAATAATTGTGAAACACATGAGGGTGTCGGGTAAAGCAGATGTAATTTAATTTTTTAAAGTTAATGAACTTGGTCAGAGAGGCCTGGATTCAAGTTCTGCTTCTGTCAATCATTGTGTACGTGATGTGACCCTGAGTTAGGACTTCATCCCCCCATGTATCTCTCGTTACTGTAATGTGACATCTATGAAAGAACCCATGTCCCAGAGACATAAGGCAGCCACCACCGGGGCAGAAGGCTGGAAACTCTGAAGATGTGCCTCTCTGTGTCCTCAGCGTCACCTCACCTCGTGTGCCTTGGGCTTTGTCCTTCTCTCCTTTTCCTTTTCTTTGGCCTTCACCCCTCCTGTTGTGAGCATGTGTTATTCTTATACTATAAAAAATAGAAAAGTAGTTAACTTTTTGTCTCAAAAAGTCAGCTGAGGTCTGGCAAGACTAGTTTCCAGGACTGACATTGTGCTTGAAGTCCATGACCAAGTGACCTCTGTACATGGAGGATACACACAGTATGCATGGGGCAGCTCTCACTATCCATCTGGCTGTTACTTTCCTGATTTTCCTAAAGCAGTGTTTCACTGAGAGAGATCAGGCATTTCAGGACATGAAGTATCCCGTTACCAGAGGTCATGGTCAGGTCCATCTCAGGTCCTGACCAGCGATGCTGCACCAACAAATCTGCACACTGATTTTGTAGAACAGTTTCCTTGAGTGTAGATGTTTGGGTAGGGAAAGGATTCTAACTCCGTATAAAATGTTGGGTTTTGGGTTCTTCAGGCTGGAAAATGTAAAATAGCACATTGAAAAGCGACAGGGAGGGGCCATGTGAAGCGGGCAGAGGTGGAAGCTGCATGGATCTGTGGTCAGCTGGTCCCTCAGTCAGCTCTTGAATTTTTCCCAGGCTTCTTGGGAGTTACAGCCCTAAGCAGAGGACATTGCTGTGTTGTCAGGGAGCAAAACCGTGTACTAAAAGCTGATCTGCAGAGGTGAACGCTTTACCTGGAGTGGAACTTCAGCAGATGCCTCCTGCTCGCGTCTACGCGAGAGGCCACAGGTCACCCAGCGAACAGAGTTGTGCGCAGCTGCGAATTTATAAGGCACAGAAATGCATTTCAAATAGACAGTTCATATATCAGTGCTCCGAACTGGGACAACCTTGAATCATAATCCAGTGGAGGCATTGCTAGGGGAAGCAAAGATGATAAGCTCCGAGCGTGCGCACGTTCTTTCTCAGTGCAGGGAAGACCAATGTGGGACTCCCAGTTCAAACCCAGACCCGGGGCCTGGGTGCCATCACAGCTCGATCCCCGAGGACATTAGCCCAATCTCTCTCTATAGCCAGAATAATGGTAAGAAAAAAGTAGAAACAAAACAAAACAAACAAACAACCATTTTCCCTTTCCCTGGTAGAAAGTAAGTGTGTGTGTGTGTGTGTGTGTGTGTGTGTGTGTGTGTGTGTGTGTGTGTAGGTTGGGGCTGAGGTTGGGGAAGACATTGATATTGAAGCACAATATTAATTTTGAATTTCTTGCCCCTGTGAGCTGGCAGGGTCTTCAGACACACCGTCTGTCTGAGAGGCAGGCTGTTGGCACCTGCTTGAACTCATAGCTGCACTCTCTGGCCCACATGCCCTGCTTGTTTACTGCTATAAGGTGTCACAGTAGCGATTGCATGCTTCCTTCTGATGTGTCAAATGCGAATTTCTTTTCACAGTGATTGGCTAGGCTAGTCACATGACCCAGCAGTGTGTAGGGATGTAAAATCTCTTTGTGGACATCACAGAGATGACCAGGTGGCTGTGTACACCATATATCTTGACTCCAGACACTTCTTTACCTACAAAGAAAAGGGCTAAGAGAGGCTGAACTATTGCTTGATATGGACAAACTTGGAAACTGAGCAAAAGGACCATTGCCTGGACCTTGGAATGTCTGCCTGGCATCTTATACAGAAGTCTGGACCTGGGTGTGATGAATCATAAACAGTTGCTAAATTCCATTCTATGCCACATCTTCAAAGACTTGGACTGCCAAAACCTGGAGGCATGGGCAGCTCTTATTATTCCGTGCTCAGTAGTAATACAGCTTTGGGTCTGAAGAGCTGAAGGCCTTACCTTTGTGCTCCTCAGTTTGTGGAGAGAACATCCATCCTCTAAACACAAACCTGTCAGAACCTTTCAAGGTACTGACAATGCATAGATAGGAATTGAATGCCCCATAAATTGCTGAGCCCCCAGGGCCTGCTGAGAACCCTGTCCTGCTGCTTACGATTCAGAAATGCTGTTTATGTGTATCAAGGACAGTTGATACCTTAATCATCAATGAACTAATATTTTCACAGCCTGCTGTAAATTTCTTGTCAAAGAAGATATTCTTGTTAGGACCCTGTGATGAAAGATATCCTGAACTTCCACTCACACTCCTGAGTTGCAGAGCCTCTAATGGTAAAGCCTAGAGGTTATTGCGACAAGAAAAGTAAAGCCAAGCAGAAGCCCTTGGTATTTATTTTCAGAGTATCTATGAATTAATTTAGTCATATATTTTGACCAAGATCTAGCACAAGCTTTTAATTTTCAATGAATAAAAAATTAGAGTTTGAGAGCAAATGTTTTGATAAGGAAATAAAGAACTGACACTAATATTTTGTATGGTTATAATTGTTAAACAGTAGACATCTTTCAGCAAGTGCTAACATTTATTACATTAATTATTAACAATAAAATCTAACTCCTTTATAATAATACATAGCTACAATTTGTTGAGAGCACTTGGCATCCCATAGTTAATATTTCCAACAACCTTATTAAGTAGATATTATCTTTATCTTATTAAGTAGATGTTTCCACATTTGTAGATGAGGAAACTGTGGCCGAGTTAAGTGCCTGCTCACATCAAAGGGCCACTAAGAAGCAGAGCAGTGATTCAGATGCACAACTACTATATGTAATCATAACCATTTTTTAACTGACCATAATGCACAATCGATTAAAATGAGATCTTTGAAAGTGAGTTTATTCTTAGAATGGAGCACAAGCTAAAATAGAATCTTAATCTTTATTTTTAGAATTCAATTTCTAAATAAATACTCCGGAATTGCTAGTGTATTTTGCTTCCCTGAGTAGGCCAAATCTGAGCCCTCCAAGAATGCCAATGGTGGTCTGACTAAATAGAGACTTTCTTCCCACTGGTAGCATTCTAGCCCAGGGTGAGTAGAAGGGTGAAAGGGTTGTAGAAAGAGCTGTTCAAACAGAGTGATGGACCAGTCTCCCACTCAAAGGGTTGTGTTCTCCACTTAGGAAATTGGTACCTCTGTGGACAGTCGGATCTATTTGGGCAGTGTCTCCTGAATGTCTTTCTTTATCCATTTTTCGTCAAGCTAGCTAGTCTTAGTTTCCACAGACACAAGATTGGAGAAAACATGGTTGGCCATCAAGTGTGTGATGAGACCCCATTCTAGAATAGGCACTACACTAACAAAATCCCACCGATGGAGTGCTGTAACCATAGAATGTCTTACTGGCTCAGAGGCTGGAAGTCTAAAATCAAGTTACTGCTGGCAGGGATGGTTTCTCCTTCTTTTGCATGTTGAGCGCTGCCTGTCCTCACGTGGCCAATCCCTTAGTACACATCTTTGTGGTTTTTCCTTTTCTTGTGAGGGTTAGTTCAGGGTCCCACCCTCATGTCCTCATTTAACCCCAATTACTTGGGTACAAGTTCTGTCTCTAAGTGGACTCACGTCAATGATGATTTAAAGATTTGGAATTTGTGGCAGCACGATTTTATCTGTAACATCCTCCATCTAGTACACAAAGAAGGTTATGATGAACAGATAAGAAATGGTCCCTGCCTTCTGTCAATCTTCATGAAAGTGAGATGTCTAAAAGGGTTTCATATAATTGATTATAAAATGGTCACACAGTACTAAGATCCAAAGTCCATGCTGCTACTACTCTTGTATATCAAGAACCTTGTCTTGGGTAGAGAAGGCTTCCCTGAGGAATTGAGGTTGGAACTGAGTGACCACCCAGGGGGCAGGGGTAGACAAAAAGGCTTGGGGGCAGGAGGTAGAGCAAACAGTAGTGTGATAGGGATTTTAAGGCATGAATTTTCATATAACAAGTTATGGGAGCTGTAAGGCAGTCTAAGAAATGAGTGCTCAAAGAGTCCTGGATCTACTTTTGCATTGATTTGTGGGTAAAACCGTGGAATTGCAATTGATTTGCTGAAACATATATTTTGGGATTTTGTTGTTTTTCATCCTATTTGGTTCCTTTAAACCCAACTTAGACCTTTTTTTTTTTTTTTTTTTTTTTAAAGACATAAATTCCTAGTCCTCCTTTTCAGAGATTTGCTGTTCCTGTGATGGGATTCTGGAATATGTATGTTTAGCAAGCATGTGGGGTGCTGCTGGTACTGATGGTCCATGAATCGTAGTTTGAGAAATGCCGGTCTGAAGAAGTGTATTGCAAACACATATTACCAAGGACAGCTGGGCGTAACAGTAGTTGCAAAGAAGTACCAGATCTACAGGGATGCCTGCCAGATTCCGCCCCTACTGGCGAGGTGACAGGAGCCTTTGCTGAGCCCTTACTTTGGAGACTCTGCACAAAGCACCGTGTGTGTATCAGCTTAGTGCTATATTGTTAGTAGAGGAAGCACTGTGATTATCCCCATTTTACAGATCAAAGAAAAAAAAAAAAGACCTATGCAAGGTTGCAAGGCTAGTAGGTAGCAGAGCATGTACTCAAACATCAGGTTCAGGAGACCCTGGGGGGCATGATTTGGGGTGTGGCGGCTTCTGCTTGGTGATGCTGACTGTGTACGAAGTTCCACATTATCTGTAGGGACTTCTACTACTTCTCATTTGGTGGGAATCCAAAAACCTGTGTCTCAGTCCACTCCAGCTTCTATAGTACGAGTGCCACTGACTGGGTAGCTTAAAAATACTAATTCTTTCCCCCTGGGGGCTGGGAAGTCCAAGAACAAGGTGGCAGCAGGTTCAGTCTGTGGCTAGGGCCCAGATTGAATACACAGTCATGTTAATAGTGTGCTCACGTTGTGGAAGGGGCTGAGCCTCTGACTTGGGCTATTTTAGGAGGGCACCACCCCATTTCCTTGTTACATCCTGTTTAATCATATTGATGATTAGATTTCAGCAAAGGAATTTGGCAGATTGTAACACAGATCATCAGACCATGGCACTTTGAATTGTGGGTAGAATTTGACGCAAGATTTTACTGTTGACTTCCTTCAGAAACCTGTCCATAGTTCCCAGATCCCGTCCTTTCTTTCCAATGGTTGTACTCTTTATTCATTTTCATTGTTAACACAATCCAGATCACTTAGGAAATAAAACACGGACAATGGAGGATAGAATCCAGATTTTTTAGGTGATGAGATAGTATCTCAATCCAAGAGGCTTCTGTCTCTGAAATTGGGGGATTTTTGTTTTTCCTAAATGGAATTCATTTTAAATTTTGCTCTGAAAATTCCTTAAGAACACATCCTTGCCTTACTGGACAAGTCAAATATAGTTTTTTTTTTTTTTTTTTTGACTTTTATTTCCCATCAACTTGAACTTGATCCCTCTAGGAACTGATGCGGCAGTTGACTTGAAATGAGTTTGCCTTTCATGCAATGTTGTTCTGTCCGCCTGCTGCAGAAATGAGACCAGGTCATTCCAATTTATTTAATGAATTTCAGAGATGAAATTATTGTATGCGCTAACTAGAACATTAATGGGACTTATTGTAATGGTTCAGTTCAGGTTTGTTGGTTTGAAAATAAACGCCTTCATTTCAATATTTGCCTTTTGGCTGCAGCCCGTTAACTGGTCATACACTGTGACCTCATTACCACCATGGCTTAATTATGAGTTAACGGGCACCTCATTTTTGCAAAGCACGCTTCTGGTTGAGCTGTCAAGGTTTGCCCCTGAAACTTGCCCCTAAACTGCCATTTCCAGTGGATGGTTAATATGATACCATTCCTCCCTTTCAACATAGCAGTTTTTACCAATGCCTTGATAATGCCAATTTGAACTGATGTTTTAGAAGTTAAAATAAAGAGGGGAAAATAAATCTTAGCTAGTTAGTATGTAATTGTAGCATTGAGATTTGCCAAGGTGTAGGGCCCCTGTAATTGGGACAGGCTGCCAGGACTCTGGGAGGGCAATGAAGCCTCTACAGATTCGAAGGCAGAATTAAAATCTGCATGTTAATAGCTTTCCTGCCCGTTGTGAACAGATTCATTTTTCACATCTTGGATATATAAAGCTTATTTCAAAATAAATTCTGGGGAACGTTCAACCTGGTTGAGTCTGCTATAAGCTCTGTTAATATATTTGTTCGAGTCACTTGCACTCAAAAGCTTTTTAGACAGAATATCACTTTTTTATATTATTCATGGTAATGTAATCCCCCCTTTAATCTCTTCAGAGTTTCCCATTAAGTCATGATATGCAGTTCACAGAAAGTTGGATCAACCATTAATCACACTATCTCGACTTCTGTGTGTCTACTTTCTGTCCATCTCTTAAATCAGTCACTCTGCAGTGGCAAGACATGTGGCCAGTCCAGACCGTTTGATCGAAGAGCTCTTGTTAGGAGATTAGGCAGCTAATCTGCAAGCCAGCTAATGGAAACCATTCTGGTCAAGGAAACAAAACTAAACAACATTAGCGAAATCACTGCGTGGCATAGGATTCAAGTGCATTCTAAACGGCTTAATCCTGCCGTTTGGATATCAAGGCTTGGGGGAAATGAACTCCTTAGGCTGATACAAGTTACCCAAACACCTCCATCATATATTATATACTGTATGTGGGACAGGACACCCATCAGGGATGAAGACTCTCTAAAGAATTTGTATTTGGACAGTGAAAATAAACAAGGATATGGTTGATTGGGGGACGGCAGGATAGGAAAAGAAAGGGAGAAGGGAAGATTAAAATATTTTTTTCTTTTTTTATCACGCCACTATGTCAAAAATACCTAGTGCATAGTAAAAAGAAAAATAAAAAGCTTTTGATTGCATTGTCAATGCTACTCTTTATTTTAAAAAGAATGCTTCTCTTTTAAAAGATCTTTGACTTAACTATTGTTCTTAAAACTCCAAATAGTTTACTACTACCATTATTAAAATGCTCTTTTTTGACCAGCCTTTGATCAAGGAGTGACAAGACAGATGCAAATATTTATAAGTCCTGGGAAACTGGTCTTTGGCCTGAGGCAGAGCTGACCCTTGTATGGGGCCTGTGGTAAAAGCTTTTGTGTCTGTGGCCCCTTAGGTATCTGTCACATCTATTACACTAGGATGTGAGGTAAAAGCTGCCATATTTGGGAACAAGCGGGCATGTTTCTGTGACAGTAAACTTTATTTCCAAAAGTAGGTGGTGGATTAGATTTGGCATGTGGATTGTAGTTTGGCAGCCCCTTGTTTAGAGCACGTGTTTGTCTGGGAGACCAATGCTGAAAGGCTTTTTTTTTTTCTTTGATTTTCATATCTTAAAAGCATGGTATTTGCAATAATAGATGAGTGTGCATGTTTTGCATTTTCATTATTTTCCCTGACATAACTCAAAGCCCTGCTTTGGGTTTTCTTATTATCCCTGACACGTCCTGTAAGATGTGTGTGTTTATTCTGGGAATGGCAGCAGGGCTGAGGTAGTGAAAAGATCCAAAGGCAGGAGAGAGCCAGCTTAGAGGTGATACAGTGTCTATACGTGGATAACTCGGGAATAAGTCAAGCGTTTGGAATAAAGAGTTTGGATTTGGAGCAAAAGCCTGAGTGAGGGTTGCCTCATTTTTTTTTTTTTTCCTTTTTGGAGGAGTGGGGTGGAGATGAAGAGAAGAGAAAGGAATAGGGAAGTGGTATGACTTGCCCTTTGGCTGGGGGCTCAGGGTTAATAGATGAACCTGTAATAAAAAACTGTGTTGCAGAGACATTGAGGATGGATAATGCATGGTTAAGATTCTGAGGAACAGCCACTGTATCCCATAGCAGGCACATCACGAGATCATATCTTTGATCTTGGAAGATCAACCTAAGGCAAGCATAATTCTCCCAATCTTTCCTGTTAATGTGTAATAGAAATGTCTTATCTTCTAAATTCCTGTGTATTTCTCTGAATTCTCCCAAGAGAAGAGGGCCAGTGGTCATTTATCATCATATTTATTTTTATACCTTTAAGTTTTAAACTCTAAACTTGACACAGAGTTGTAAGGAAATAGGAGAATGTGTCCTTGTTTTCTTGGAGATGAGGATGCCCATTATACACATGGAAGTGCTAAAATGTTCCAGGGTGCTTGTGCTCCGCAGGTCTGTTCCTGCCATTTTTCCAAGGAAAAACACACTCCAAACCTATAAGAGTGGGTCTGGGGCCCCTTGGTTTGTGTAGCCTCTGCTTTGAATGATGAGGGACATAGGCAGGAGGCAGGTCCTCACCTCCGAGTTTCTCGGACAAGACAGGCCGGCTCAGAAGCACCCAGTACCCAGCCTCTTGTGAAGCACCACTGACAAACCCATCAGATCTTCTTCTGTCTGCTCTGTCGTTCTTCTGCAAGGCTCCACTGACATCATGACTTTCTAGCTTATTTTTGATATCAAAACAAACAGAATCCTCTATCACATTTCCTTTTACAGGATCAAGTACATGAGTAGGTGATGTTTTCATCATGAGGTTTCTAATCAGCAAAACTACTTCCTTTATCATGTGGCTACAAGGGCAGGGAAGCTTTTGAGGTTGGGAGAGGAGAGTTCCCTCTGTGATGTTAACAGAACCTGCTGTTGGAAGGGACCCTGGCCATCCTTGTCTTCTGTACTAGTCCTCGTTCCTGAAGCTGGGACATGACACTGAATACCCACAACTTAAACGAGGAGCACTTGATCTGGCTCATGGTTTCAGAGGATTCAGCCCATGGTCAGCTGGCTTCAGGCAGAAACATAATGGAACTGTATGGCAGAGCAAATATATGCACTCAGGAAGCAGAGCATGGAAACAGTAATAGAGGGGAATGGGCGAGAGACCAGATACAGTACACAAGGTCATACCTCCATGACCCAGGAAAACACATCTGTAAGCATGCTGTACTGATTTCTTGGGCAATTCCCACACTATTCAAGTTGATGCAATCAAGTTTAATGGTCACATTTCCTGAAACACTGAATTTCTGAAGCATTGTCTAGTCTTCCTTAGGAAGAAATATGAAACAGCAGTCACTGGTGACATGACTCAAAGACCAATTTACTCCTTACCTGGGCCTAAAATTTCACTTGCAAATATGATCTTCAGTTAAACGGAACTTGGTAAAACTTGTTGCCCTCAAAAAGTTCTTCTAGTAACACTATTCTGATGAAGTTGTCTCTCCCTGTATGCTACTGTTCGGTGTTTACAGTCATCTGCTTCCATATGAGCGTTTTATTTGGGACTCAAGAATGGAGAAAGCAAATCTGCACCTTCCATAGAATTTGAGTGTTAATAAATAAAATCACCACCATTATTTTAAAGGGAGTATTAATGATTCTAGTTATAGTTTGAAACAGGTTTGGAGTCCAGCTCCACACTGGATATGTACTATCAGTTACACCAGTGAATTAACCTCTCTGCTTGCTTCCTAAGTGATGTGAGGTGGCAGTATTCATGGAGCAGAGCCCACCTGCAGCATATGGATGATTGGATTGATGAGAGGTCAGGTATCCCCACTAGAAATTTCTAATCACTCAACAACACTCGTGTCTTTGATGTACTTATCCCTGGCCAAAGTGGAAGAGTTCTACTCCATCTTTGTTTGTTTGTTTGTTTGTTTGTTTGTTTTTGTACTGGGGATCAACTTCACATTGAGCTACAACCCTATCCCTTTTGATTTTGAGACATGATTTTGCTGAATCGTGTAGTTGCTCGGGTGAGGCTCAAACTTGTGATCCTTCATCCTCACCTCCCAGAGTGCTGTCTTTATAGACTTGTGCCACTCACTTAGCGTCCTTCTCTGTTAGCTGTGTCTCTCCCTGCAACAAAGCGAGCTTTGACTACGTTATCTTGTTTTCATTCACTCACGCTGTCCTCATTCCTCCTTTGTTCTTTCTCCTTTTTTCTTTCCTCCCTCCTTTTCTTCCAAGACCTTGTTACTTAAATGCCATACCAACAAAGAACCAGGGATGATCACTATTGGAAAAATGATCTTTTATGCAGATCCCAGGTATCCTGGCCAAGGAAGCATGCCACAGAGAGCCATGCTGGTCACCACCATGATGGGCCAGGGCCCAAAGGTGTGGGCCAAGTCCTGAGGAAAGCACGTGGCTCAAGTGTGAGGGTCTCTTGATGGAGGTGGTTGGGGCATACCCTTGGGGTTATTTGGTCTGCAGCAGGAAAAAACAAAACAAAACAAAACAAAACACTTGTGGCTAAATTGTCTACCATCCCTGGAAACTGGCTAGAACCCAGTAGAGAAAGCAACTGTGGCAATGGGCTAAGACAATACTTTGTGTAGCCCTAATAGGAGAGGACATAAATAAATATATAAATATGATTTCAGCATGGCCTTGGACAAGAGCGCATTTCTCTAGGCAGGAGTGTGTATATGAAGCGAAGACATGGATGGGATAGTTAGAGCGAGTAGCAAGGGAAGAGTCATGGAGGCCCTGCAGACTGGCCTGGTAGCTGTGCCATTGGTCATACTGACATGGTCCCGGCTGGGCACTGTGGAGCCTGGCTATGTGGATATTTTCAGTGTAGTTCAAACTGGAACAAGGAATTTTGGAAGAGCAAATCCCTTCAGCTTAACTTATAGGCAAAAGTCTAGAAAGGTGGAGGACAGCAACTTAGTGAGGGCCATATGGAGGGCTCTGGTGCCCTCCTGAGGAGTTGGAACATTCCCCTGAGGTTATCTGACAGGCTTTCATGTAGAAACACAATAGATCTGAATTTTCAAACACATACTTTGAGTGGGATGTGAGTTGGCAGGGCAACAGGCCAGACCATGTGGCACCCTCTCCCACTGGCATCCTCTTGCCAAATGCAGCACAGCAACAGAAGCGGCCTGACCCAAGGTGGCAGCTAGCAGCAGTAACAACGGTGGAGACAGGGAGGCCTTGGTGGCCTGCTGCATGCAGATCTGGTGGAAAGGGGAGGCCCAGCACCTGAGCCTGGCGATGTCACTGCTCTTTGCTCTCGCAGGTTTGCAAGCAGCTCTGGCTGATGGATTCAGGGAAGTGATGCACACACAGATGTTCATACACAGACAGACTGATGATTGAGATAGCTGAAGATAAAAATAATAGGTATATTGTTTAATGTACTTGTATATATACACATGTACACGGGTATACACATGCATACACATGTGCACACACACCTGTCCTTGAACTAAACAACCTCAAGACAATTTTGTTTGGCTTCTAAAATCATAGGTGGAAGGGATCGTGGAGGTGACGAATGCTATCCTCTGTGCAGGGCACACAGGCTTGGTTACTCAACTTCCTTCTTCCATCTACATATTAATTTTGAGGTAGGGTCTTCCTTCGTAGTCCAGGCTGGTCCTGAACTCACTGTATTGCCCAGGTTGCCCTTGAACTCAAACTCAAGGCAGCCTGCCTGCCTCAGCCTCCCAAGTGCTGAGATTATAGCCATGCCCTTCCATACCCAGCTTACCACTTTCCATATTTTGCAATCACTCTGGTGGCATTTGGCTCCCAGAAACCTCCAGGCACCCAGAGTCCCTGACCCTAAATCGAGGCTCGTGATTCCTGATGGCAAATGAAGACTGGTGTGGAGATAGTCCAGCCCTTTCACAGAAAGTAGAAGTCTTATGCCAGCATTAATTGTGCTGCCTAGGCATCCTGTGCTCCTGCAAAGCACTGACTAAGAAGAAACGGGGCCCAGAGATGCCAGCGGGGCCTGGCCGACAGTGGTGGCTCCCTCACCACTTACGGTCCCCAGGAAAGTGGAGGTGTCAGCAGGACCCAGGAAGACCTCGGAAGGATTATTCATTTTCTTTTCTTTTTTGTTTTTCCTTTCTTCTTTGCTCTTTCCTCTTCTTTTAAATAACTTTTAATTATTACTACAATTAAAGTTATAACATTTTTCAAAAGAAAGCCTTCTGGTTTTTAATAGTTTTTAGTGGAGACATTTCTAAATTTGAATGTATGCTTGTCATGCTGTCCGGGGAAAGGACACATTTTCAACCACATTATAAGAAAGGAGAGGAATTTTCTTGTTCTTTTGCCCAGAATAATATTTTTTTTCTCAGTACTGTCGATTTGGCACAGCACTGATTGCTCAGCCAGATGGGAGGGGTGTGTGGCACAGAGAACCAGGAGCTTTAGATCTAGTGACTTGAGACAGTTTATTTTCCTTGTGCTCTTCTGAATATTGGGGACAACAGTGTTGTCTCCATCTCAGGACTTCTGTGCTTCTTCATCAAGACAATGTCTAAGAGGACCTTCCAAACACTCCCCACTAAGGAATGTCCCTTATTCTGCTTCCAGTATTACAGTCAGTGTGTTTATTGTCTGTAAGAGCCTGTATCCCTCCCACGACCAAGATGACTAGAATAGCCACCTCTCCCTGTGCTGATTCCAAAGCACTGGACATTTGGAACGATTTCACTAGGGTTTGAGAGATACCTCCTGTTTTGACCATGCCCACAAATGCCACCTGAGGCCTCTTCTAAAAGATGGCAAGGAGAAAAACGAGAATGCCAGCTCCCATAAACGTTATCACAATCTCTGTGGAATCGCGATGGCTCTGGCTTTTTTTTTTTTTTAAGCATCTTCTGCAGGGTATTTATTATTCAGCGATAATAATAAATCGCTGCTTATAGAATCGGGGGACTCGGGTGTCTTAGAGGGGAGGATGGAAAATGAAGGGAGAAGAACTGCGAGAGACGGAGGTCCAGCCAGACCCAGGCTATTAATCATCGCCTTCCATTATTTCCTGAAGATTCATTCATTGTTCCATAGGTGCCTAGAGGGTCAATTAGAGACCACAGACAGGCTCTTCCAAAGACACAGGAGGGTCAATTAGGCCCTCCTTATAATTTTCTGCTTTACCAGCAAATGCCAGCCTATCACACGTCAGATGCAAGGGAGTTTGGAAATAAACAGGGTACTCACCCCCTTCCTTAAAAACAAAAGAAAGAAATAAAAACACACCATGGATGGAAAATGGGGGTAGGTAGCCACTAGGAGCCCTGGTTACCAGACTCCGGTTCGGGGAAAGCCAAGGGTGTTTGATCCCTGACAAAGATTCTTGGGCAGCAGAGTCCTCATGGGGTCAGGGCTCTAGGAACAGCTGGGGAATTTCCATGATGGAGCACTCTGTTCCTCCGTCTGAGATGGTTGGTTTATCTTGGGTGCCATCTTAACTCGGCTGGTACAAGAGTACAGTTCTGTAGTCGCCATGGATGGATCTGCCATGAATGCATTCGGTAGAGACACAGCAGGCACTGGGAACGTCCCTGCATCCGAGGGATAGCAGCAGCTCCTGTTTAGAGAAGAAGGTCACTAACTTCCCCAGCGTGGATTTCACAGAAGGGACTAGTTCTGAAGCTAAAGACAGTGCACCGGTGTCTACTAAAGTCCTGGCTGAAACCCTTGAAAACTGTCCCCATTTTTCACTTTCTCCAAAATGTGAACATGGAATGTGTGCTCACCTAGGGCAGGAATTGGGAACGTGCCGGACTCATGGCGGCCCTTGATGAATATTTCTGGATATAGCAAGCTAGTGGATATGGGGCAGGGATTGTGCAGGTCTGGCTCCTTCCCTTCCTTCGAAGAACATCATTTCCACCCCACCCCAGGTTCGGCCCTGGCTGCTCCTGGTCCCACCACCCTGGGATTAGCTTTCTTTGTTACCCCTTTGCCTGGCCCTTAGATGAGAAGCAGGACACTTTTCCAATGCTTTGAGTCTTCTTGATTCTCAGTCTTAGCCTCTGAATTTCAAATTCATGGACTGAAATTTTATATTACATTGCGAGGATCTTATTCTTTATGCAGTAAATAAGTTGTAATATTTTAAAAACTGGGTGACTTCACATCAAAATTGTGATTTTCCTGCTTCTCTTCCAGTAGCAGACCTGGTGGGATTTGCCTGTGATTTCCATTTGGCACCGGTTGGCTGGCCCTACCCAGGTGGCAGCTGCCCCTCTTTAGCTGGGTACCACCTCTCTAGTTCAGGCCACTTCACTCATTCCCGAAGCTGCCTGGCTGCCTCGGCAGTGGTTTGACGCTACTGCCTGTCCAGCTACTGTGACCTCTCCTAGGCCTTCATTCCCGCCTCTGCTTTGCTCAGCTCCGTCACCTCTCCCCAGCCCAGCCTTCCTTTGTGTGCTTCTCCACTGCCTGAATGCTCTTCACCACACTGTCCTTAGCTCTTCCTTGAGACTTGGCTGAGCCCCCTTCCGCACCCAGCCTTCAGCCTGAGGTAGGAGTCTCCATCCTCTGTTTCTTCCACGTACGGTCTACAGCCACACTTGGGTTTTGGCTGTCTGATTACTTCCCAGCTGGCCGTCACACACTGGCCGCCTTTTGGCTACAAAGCCTTACTGTTCATGGCCATCTTGGGGGTGTCCTGACATGATCTGTGCCCTGTAAGTAGAGACACTGTGTAGTCTGGCTGGAGCCACATGTGTGAGAGGGATGTGGTGATGTAAGGTGAGACTGCAGACAGTACAGATGTTCCCAGGTGACTCTGCTCTCCCGGCAAGGCTCTGGGTCCTCTTTCCACAGGAATAAAAAGGCTGAAGATGGTTCATGGGCACTGTAGCATCTCATAACAGTGGGACAAAACGTGCGTTTTTGGTGCCCTCTTGCTTTGGCTTAGAACGGTAGATTTGTGAGGACAAGACCATCAGCAGACGGACTCTTCTTCCCAAGCATTGCCTGCCTTACCTTGGAAATATGGCCCTTAATAAAACATGCCAAGAAGCAGGGACTCTCCGAGCAGAGCATGATTCTGAGGCAGCACGATTAGCAAATAGCCACTGGCTTGGTTTTTTTAGTGTGCATATATTTTTGTGTATTCCACCTGGATTTTCTTTTTCTTCTTTTTAATCCGTCTCCTTAAGGGAAACCCTCCCTCTCACAGCAGCTCCTTGGTAGAGTGTTCTAACTAATGACTTTAATCGTGTGAATGTAGAACAGAAATGGGCAGAGAGGGTCCTCAGCCCATTTATCTTACAGATCCCAGTGAGTGGGCACAAAGCCACGAAGTCCTCCCTCTCCCCCCTCCCTTTATTTAGTACTTTGCCTCAATTTATGACTTGGCTTACAATCTGTTGCAGGAATCCCAGTTCTCCAGCTTTATCCTAAATCTGCATTTTTTCGTTTTGTCTGAAATAACCAATGTCTCAAGAGTTTGCCCTTATATTGCTTCAAAAAAAAAAGAAAGAAAAAAAAAGAAGTAGTGACGTTGAAGAGCAGTTCTTGTTTTTTTTACAATTTTTGTTATAAGGAGAAATTCTGAGAAGGCATTTTTCTCCCTTGCCTGTATATATTTGCAGTCCAGGAGGTGATATCAAAGGATACTCTGCACAGAAATACCCACGATGGGCTTTTGTCCACGAAGTAGTTTAGACAAAGCACTACTGAAACAAGTATCTCTTGCAGCATAAATCCTGAGCTCAGTTTGATTCTGAAGACCTTATTACTTTGTGTGTGTGTGTGTGTGTGTGTGTGTGTGTGTTTGTGTGTGTGTGTGTGTGAAACATGGCAGGATTTTTTTTTTTCTTTCCATAGCTGCTGGTCTAGATTTGCTGGCCACCCTATCATCATCATCATGAATAATACTAGTGACAAATATTGTTTTAGAAACAATTCTTTATTAAAATTTTTAATGCAGCTTCAGTGTTTGAATCCCTGGACTATAAGTTTTATAGTCTGAATGTACAGTACTTTTAGAAGCTGTGGAAATAAGTAGCAGCATTAGTAACTCCAGTCAGGACCATTTATTAGCTGAAGCTGTATAGGTCAAACTCAAGACACAGAGTGATTGTGTTCTCAGAGTCTCATGAGGACGGAAATTAAGGTGTTACCTGGACCACTGTTCCTTCCAGAAGAAGGGCTCACTGCCCAACTCGTCCTTCAAGGTATTAGTATAATTCAGATTCTACCCATTATATGACTGGGGCCCCTGTTTCCTTTCTGGCCCTCAGCTGGTGGCCTGTCTCAGCTGCTAAAGGCCACCCAGAGTCCCTGGCACTTGTCCTACATCTCCAGAAGCAGCAAAGGAGACTCATATCTCTTGGGTTTTGAACCTCTCTGATTCTGTTTGACTCTTATCTAGACCCAGATTTTAGGGTTCTTATGATTGCAATAGTCTCATCATCTTAAGGACAAAGGATTTGGAAGCTTAATTAATATTTGCAATATCATTTCAAACAATAACGTCAATGACTGAACAGCTGGAAGAAACCATATGTACCTCATAGGCTATGAGTCTCCGTGACCCATGTGGTATTTAATCCACCAAGGCTCCATTTTTTTTAAATAATAGAAAACCAAGCTCAGATCTTTTCAGAGGCAGAAAGCTCAGAATAAAAGAAAGTAAATACTTGTCCTTAAGGCAGGCATCACATGTGAAGAAGGAATTCTAAGCAGAGCATGCTAGATGGAACCAGAGATCTGATTGTGTGCAGGTCTTTGATTTGAAGCCAAGTAAATGATTTTACTTGAAGAGGCTAAATGCATGTGAGGGAATGGGGATTACATGGTGTTGTGGTCTGGAATGTCCCCCAGAGCTTCATGCATTTGGATGTTGTAGATTTTCTATGGATGTGCTGTTAGGACATGGGGGCCAGTAGGGTGTGACAGGTGACCGGGTGTATGGTGGGTTACTGGGCCTATGGTGGATTACTGGAAGTTCCTGGAAGGGTTATTTTTGCCCTGGCTTCTCTCCAAGCCAAATCCTTCCTCATACAGTGTCTGTGAACAGTTGTTCTCAGCCAGAACCTTCTTGATATTTTCAGCCACCTACGTATGGATTGAGACCTCCTGGAACTGTGAGGTAGAATAAGCCTTTTCCCTCTTAAATTGTGGGTGTCAGATATTGTCTTTCAGCAAAAAAAAAAAAAAAAAAAAAAAAAAAAAAAAAAAAAAAAAAAAAAAAAAAAAAAAAAAAAAAAAAAAAAAAAAAAAAAAAAAAAAAAAAAAAAAAAAACGTAACTGAGGCACATGGCCCGTGGTCTTCATTTACCATTTAACAGATATGAACTGGAAAAAGTCAGTCTCTTGTATGACCTGGCTCAGCACATCCTCTGTGCCTCAGTGTCGTCATCCAGAATAGGTTATCTTTGAGGACTGTTGGGAGGATCAAATGGTGGTAGATGGGTGGTCAGTTGTTACATGAGTTTAGGCATTCAGTGAGCCCTCAGCAAGTGTCCCTTCCATTATCCTCTTCTTGGATGGACTTGTCAAAATTACTTGGCTACTAAGGCCATATATGAGCCAGGCTCAAACTTCTCAGACTTTTCCATGGTGGGATTCCTAACAGACACAGGAAAAATGGGAAGGGCCTTGAGAAGCTCTAGAGTGTTAACTGTAGCTCCCTTACCACACATGAAATTCCTCTGAAATTATGTTTTCTCAAAAAACCCTCACGAATTCTTATTTCAACTCTGAATAGAACTATGTTACTTTAGCCTATGAAGTAGCATTTTCATTACTCGCCAGTTACACATGTTCTTCAGGGATGTTTGCATTCACCTTTTGTTCTAGGTCCCCTGATGGAAAGTAGACTGGCTGGCAGAGGCGGCTGTTGAAAAGAGACACCCGTGTGAGGCTGTTCTTGCTGGGGCCACAGTCTGGAAATTTCTTAAGTGTTTAACCTAGTGTCCTTCTTGGCTGCTCTGGGCTGACCCTGCTGGGCTTACCAAGCACACTCGTAGTAGAGACGTCATACCATGCATAACTCTTTTCCAGACACCCATACCTCATCAATGTCGAGGCCCCAAATTTCTCTTAGGCCATCAGGTCCACTGACAATCTGATACCTTTACTTAGAGGAAAAACTCTGTGAGCCAAGGGCCACAATCTTCGACACAGGTAGGAGGATGGTGTTGATGGAAATGCTGAGCTCTTCAGCCTCCATGTTATAACAGAAAATCAGGAACTTGGCCTGGATACAGTCATCCCACCCCTTTGCTGTACTTTGTGACGTGGGAGCCCATGATAAGAAGGTGATGCACAGGCAGTAGATTAAAGATAACGTGAACATGCTCCGCAGCTCCACCGCTGCCCCTGCATGTGCTGCCAGATCTCTTGGAAAAGGGTTACAGATGTTCTTTTTTTTTTCCCCCTGTTCCTCCCCCATCTTTCTTTCTTTGCACCCACGGCACTCTGCACTCCCAGCTAAATATAATGTATCTGATTTCCCATCGTACATACTAATCAGGTTTGAAAGTTGTCTTGTGAGGCTTTAAAAAGCTAGCCAAGAGTGGTGCGATTTCTCCAAAAGGATGTCTGCAATCAAGATGATTACATGGGAAAATAAATCATAATTTATATCGCTGAAAATGTCATTTGCAAAACACTTTGACAATACTTCCCTTTCAGTCTATTTTTCTGTGTATGGAGTAAGTGCTGCCCTTCTGCCACTTTCTTTTATCTTATTTATTTATTTCCCTTTAATGCTCTGAATATCATGGAAGAGATGCAGTTTCCAGGCAGCATGGGGTGAGTGAGGAACAAAAATGACAGGCAAGAAAGCTCCGTATTGAACAGTACTAACCTAGATAAGAGAGACTGAGACATTCTGTGTTTTGAATCCACAGATGCATATGCACAATGCATGCTTTTTTCACCCCTATTGAAAGAGAACTTACCAGCTTACTTTGAGAACCAAAACACTTTTAGGAGGCCATCTGTCTTCTGTCCACCTCCCTTTGGGTTCCATAAGGATAGCGAATTATCCAAAAAAATTAGTTAGTGATCTAATTCATTACGACTTCCTTTGCATTAAGAACTATCCTTAATTGTGTCTGGGTTGGCAGATATTAAATATTATGATATTTAAAATGGCCACCAAATGTTGCCCCTCCTCCTTACAGGCACACCTTGCACTGTGCATTTGCCTCTTTTCCTCTCCAAAGACTTACCCCGTCCAACTGCATGCCTCAGGAGACTCACTGTGACCAACTGGGCATTTATAAACATGACCCAAGCAGATCCTCGGAAAGCACTTCTGCCAGGATGCTTGCCTGCTACTTGTGCTTCACTTCCAGGTGGAAACCCTTCCACTTCTGGGTGCAAATGAGCCCCACTACCCTTCTGAGTAATGAGACCCACATTGCCATGTTGTCTATGGTGGTTTGGATTTGGAGTGTCCTCCCAAAGCCATGTTCCTATGGAAACTGTAGGGTTGGGAGGTGGGGCCTGGCCAGAAGAGGCAGATGCTTGGCCTTGACCTCAAGGCATGTGTACTGGTTCTGCCCTTACTCCCAGTCTCTCTTTCTATACCACCATGTTGTGAGGATCTCTGCCCCTGGAGCTCTGGCTCTGGCCCTGCCGCTACCTCAGCCCTCCCGTGTGCTTCCATCGTTTTCCAACTGCCCACCTATGAAAGGACTGTGACTTTCTAAATGTGAGCTAAAATAGATCTTTCCTCCTTATGTTGTGGATGTTGGGTATTGAGTCACAGCACCAAAAAAGTAACTAAGACATTGTCTTAGGCAGAAGATAGCCAACCCCTAGATACAAAGCTAATTAGGGGCACCTGCCCAGCTGAGCCCAGCTCAAATTGTTGACCAACCAAATCCTGGGCTGAAAATAAGTAACTGTTGCTCCCAGCACTTATGTCTGGGAGAGTTTTGTTTTATTTGATTTTGCACAATAAAAGCTAATGGGAACATTCGTATGAATCAAACTCCGTCATGTATTGTAAACCTGAGAGCGGTGCTTGATATTGGGAAAAGTCAGTCCTTAGTGAGAGGACCCTTGCTGGTTCCCTGGCAAAGGGATGCATGAATTTCCATGGAGGAAGTTACATGGTTTAGTAATATTAAAAGCTGAAAATCTTTGAAATCTTGCCTCAGAAGGGTAAAGTAGGAGGTCTAAGGGGAAGAGTAAAGTGTGGGCATTAAAATGCAGAGGACTCAAGGGAAAGCAGCTAGAGAGTGCCTGCATGCCTTGTCTGGTGGCCCCTTCCTTGTTCTGAGGGGTAGCAGCACAAAATCGTCACATCTGCTTCTCTTGTTCCATTGCTGTCTAATTTGACCCTCTTCCTCCCCGCTTAAGGAACCCAGTGATGGCCTTGAGCCTGTGTCTAATATAGGCAGGTCTCTGCACTTTAGGGTCCTTACATTATTCCCATCTTCAGAGTCCCCTTTACTATGGGAGGTATCAGAGTAACAGGTTCTGAGAGTTATACTGTTGACACCACTAGGGGATCGTGATTCTCTGTAACCCAACTTCTTATCTGTGCTCCAGTTTCCTTAGCCATAAAGTTGGGATAATAATATTTTATTCTTGGAGAAAAAATTAACTTTGCCCTGGAAATCACTGGGTGACTGGAGTCTTCCTCAGAAAGCCATCTGGGCCCCAACTGCAGGGCTAACCTACGAGTAGACCACCGAATTTTCACTCACCCTGTTCCCTTGAACATTGGCCCTGTCCTATCTGTCAGGACATCTATGACAATTCACCATGGATTGGGTGGCTTAAACCCCACAGATGTCTTTCTAACAGCCTGGAGGCCAAGAAACCCAAGAGCCACTGGGGGCAACTTGGTGTCCCCATACGGCTCCCTTCATTTAGGTCCTTTAATCAAAGAGAGAGGAAGAACTCCAATCTCTTTCTCTTTTGAAGCAGTACACAGGTCCCTTCACTGGTGTTCTTCCCCCATGACCTGTGTAAGTCTAATCAACACCTGAAGGTGCCATCTGCAAACACTGTCACTGAGAGGCTGAGCTCCAGTGTGGGAACTTGGGGATGAAGCACAAACTGGCACTTCAGTCGTGTTTCTTATTCGTATCTCACTTAGTAATTCCCAGTATTTTTGGAATTACAAGCTATGCCACCTTGGCTTGTTGCTTCTCCTCTCTGATCATCCTGACCTTATCTGTCAACTGTTAGGCATGTGATACTCACATGCCCATAGGCTGCTTTGCGGACCCATTGATACCTCCTGTGTCAGAGCTCTGTGTTGTCCATGAAGTATGGCAGGTGGACATGCTTAGACACTGTGGGAGGAGCACATCCTCCTGCCCAGGGCCATACAGCCCACCCCTGACCTGGGGCAGCAGCCCGGTAGGACCTGGCTTCCGCTGCACGCACAACAGACTGGGAGATAGTAGTGGTACCAAGGTGGATTCTACGCCCTGCCCCTCAGCTTCCTGCCAGAAAGGTGAAGATGCGCATTTCATTGAGGCCTGATAGGGTTCCAGGAGCATGCTGATTGCTTTCTGTGCTTTATCTTACTCATCAATCAGGGAAGAGCATGGCTGTCATCAGTTTACAGTGGAGGGAATTGAAGATCAAAGGGGTTACATCTCTGTGACCAGCAGTAGTACTAGCAAGAGTACTGATAGTCATCACCATGGTAATTAAAGTGGTAGCAACCACCAGGGTTGTTAGAGCAGAAACTCACTCACTGTGTGCCTTCTCCTTCCTTCCTTAGATCTTTCCTTCCTTCCTTTGCCCTTGTTCTTTCTCTCATTCTCTCTGTGTCTCTGTCTCTGTCTCTGTCTCTGTCTCTGTCTCTGTCTCTCTCTCTCTCTCTCTCTCTCTCTCTCTCTCTCTCTCTCATTTCATTGAGGATTGAAGCCAGGGCCCTCATACTGCCCCTCCAGCTCCAGCCCTCCTCCCCCCCTCCCCCTTTTTAGATATACTCTTACTAAGTTGCTTAGGTGCCCAGGTTTGGGCTTGAACTTCAGATCCTCCTGCCTCAGCCTCATGTGTGCTTTCTGTATGTCAGGCACTCAGCTAAAGCTGAACATCAATTTTTTTATATCTCGCTGTAGGAAATGGGTACCCTCATTCCCTTTGCCAAGTGAAATTGAGGCCTTGAGTTGTCCAACAACCATCACAGAGCTCTCCTGGATGAAGGCTGTGATGGGTTGATGCTCAGTTTGAGTCCCCATACCTCCTGACCCTTTCAGAAGGCTGTGATGGCTGCCAGAGTTTCAATCCTTCCGCTGCTAAGAAGCGGGCTTGCTTTATCTTGAAGGGACCCCGGGCTGGCCCATGCTCCCAGCATCTCAGACAGGAGTATGCTTAGAGAGTACCCCTGGCTGCGAATCTCGGGGAAAGGAGACCCACAGAGTTCTTCCCATGAGACGTGCAAGCTTGCCCAGGATGCCTTTGTGTTTTAGGAAAATAGAAAAAGATTCCTGCACCAGAGTCCTGTGCCAGCAGAGCCTCCAGCTATGGTGGTTTCCGTGAGGCCCATTACCCGGCTGGAGTGACAGAGTGTGGTGAGACTGCAGCTCATCCCGTGTCTAATGGAACAGAAACGAGCACCCTACTGCCCTTGTTTTCCAGTGGCTCGTCCGGGCTTGGCAAGGTTTATTAATCTTAGCGTATAATTGAAAATGTGTTGCCATGTTACATCTCGAGCCACTGCTCACCACTCTGTGATTGAAGGGGGCAGGAGCCTTTGTCTTACACAGAGTGCCTGTGAGAGACACTTCGGGCAAGGGAGCGCTGTTGCAAAAATCCACGTGGAGTTCCAAACTGTGCAGTAATGCATGTTACCAGATGGTTGTAGATTATGCCACTTTAACCAAAAATCATCCTCTGCAAAGCTCTTCTGAAGAACCTCGATTATCCCTAATAACTGCCTTGGGTAGGGCCATGATTTTAGAAAACACATGAGGTAGAGTGAAGATGAGGAAGGCAGGAACATGTTGCTGCTTATCACATTGTCCCTCCTCATGCTGTCATGGAGAAAAAGAAAACCAACCCCGTGCTAGAAGCCGTGACAGTTGTGTTAAAGTCACTCTGTGGTGTCACCCGAAAATTGCCTACCATCGCTAAATTATATAATAAAAAAAAAAAATACAACATTAAAGCTTCTGACTCTTTACAGGCCAGAAAGACCCTGCTGTTAGTCAGAAGGTACAATATTAACCCCAGTGTCTGCAAGCGATGTCCTTTGGTTTGTTTTCTGCTTGTGTCGTACAAGTTTTAAGGGCCATCAGTAGAAGTGTCTAGTAATCCTACAGTGTCATATTTCCACATGGAATCTCTTTATCCCCTTCTGCCTTTGCTACGTAAACAGATGAAGAAGTCCGTCTGCCTTGGCTCAGGTGGCGCTTGTGGCAGGCATCATGCACAATGAGATTGGAAGCACTAGGAGCTGGGAAGGTGGCTCAGGCCTGGAATCTCAATGCTCTGGGAGGCTGAGGCAAGAGGATCATTAAGTTCATGTCCAACCTCGGCAACTTAATGACTTAATGATGCCCTGTCTCAAAAATAAAAATTAAAAATATGGGCTGAGGATATAGATCTGGGCTTGATTCCTATTACTACACATACGGGGAGACAGATAGATTGGGGCCAACCAGAATTGGTCTCTGAGGCGGCTCTGTCCACATTGCCTTGGGACAGGAGATATTGCTGTCCGAGGAATGCTCAGGTGTGCAAAGCACTTGAAATTGGAAAAGGTGTGTGACCTTTTAAGAAAGAAACCATCTGAGCAGAAATGTGACTTCAGTTAGCAAAGACATTCTGTTTCACGCAGAGATGAGTCAAAGGCAGGAAAGCCTGTCTTCCTCCCTCTGTAGAGTGACTAAAACAAATGGGGACATTCAGATCACTTTCTTTCACAGGACTTCCCGCTTCCCATTGCTGGTGGCACACAGCGCTCCTTTGGGGTTTGTTTAAACTATTCCCATTTTGGAGAAACTTACCTGTACACGTTTCAGCTGGCCAGATCTTCTGATTCATAGTATATCATTGAAAGAGCAATTGGGAAAAAGGAAAAAGAAGAAGAAAAAATATTAAATGTTAATGATTCCTTTCCTAACTGCGGTTTTGTCAGCTCCGTTTTGTACATATATGATTATGAAGCAATTTGCATGAAATTTACACCTTTTCAAATTTCGAAAATTGCCTTGTTGAAAAAGAATTGCAGCACTTCTCAATATCACCCTGATTAATCGCAGTTACAGAGTAGACATAACATTTTTATTAAACTCTCAGTGAGCAGGAAAATTAGCAATTCCTGCAGTAACGATACTAATTTCATTAGTGAACGTTTTCATTTATAAAGTGCTTCTCCCTCATCTTGAACCTTTCCTCCTTTTCTTATTGACCAAAGAGAGGGCATATCTCTGGGAGCTGGTAATAAAGCATATTCCTACTACTACGTGACCTCATCGACAAGCTGCTGCTGCTAGCTGATCAGCCTCCCCCTCCCCATCATAAATACCCACCAGCGCCTCCTGTCACGTGGTGTTCCTTGAGCCTCCTCTTTGAATTTCAAATATGATAAGAGACTGCTTCCATCCTAAAGAGCTTGCACTTGGGTGGTTATTGGCAAGAATGGCACTCTAAAGCTATTGAGTGGATGTAATGATAAAGAAAGAGCAGAGTTTTGTTGATTTATGCTTATATAATTTCTTTTATTAGATGCTCAGGCTAGAGAAAGAACATATGAGAATGAGGAAAGGCTTGTGGCCTGTTTGCGTTTTTAGAAATGGAACCAAGCTGACGTTGGGGGATGCTGGGGAGATGGAGGCAGACCCCTGAATTAGGGGGTCTATGGCCTTCCTGGTTTGTTTGTATGGAAGCCCCCAGGTCAATTTCCTTTTCTGTCACCAAATCCTTTCTGAAACATGGTATTGGGCAAAAGCAACAATTATTTATTTTCTCCCTTCCTGGTGGATGCCAGGTGATGCTGGAGATGCCGAGAACACACAGGGGATCCCAAGACTCACCTGGGGTGCCTCCTCCCAAGGAGTCTAGAATATTCAGCCAGGGGAGCCAGGCAGGATGCAAGGGCAACCACATGACATACATTCCCCTAGTGATGCAAACTCCCGGTGACCAACCAGAAGGGAGCTGCCTTGGGGAGAGGTGGGCTCCAGCTGGGACCACAGGGAAGGTGAGGCTTGCAAGCTGAGAAGGGGCTGGGCAGAGAGACCCAAGAAATGTGTTCCGCTCCAGAGATCAAAAGCACAGCTAGATCCAGCACTCTGGGAGGCTGAGGCAGGAGAATCACAAGTTCCAGGCCATCTTGGGCAACCTAGTGACTTAGAACTTGTTTCAAAATAAACAATGGGCTGGGAGCATAGGAGCTGTAGCCTAGTGTGAAGGCCTCGAGCTTGATCCTTAGTACTGGGAGAAAAATACAGAGAGGTTCTGGGAAGGCAAATGGTATTCACTGTTGACAAGATTTTGCCAACCAGAAGGCTTGTTCACGTGGCCTGTGGTTTGTAATTCTATAATTGAGGTTTGCATGTAAAGGGAAAGGCCGATCCTTTTTGTGGGTCTATGTGGGAAAGCTGTACATGTTCAAAGTATAAAAGAGGTGTACATTTTTTTTGAACACATCCCTGCAGACAGAGGCAGTAAAAATTGCTAATATAGGTAACTTTTTCATTTTGTGTCAGTATTTATAAATGTGTTGGTATGTAGTTTTTATATGCCAATTATGGATTAAAAATTAAACAATTTTCCTAGGGTCATGCTACCAGTAAACATGAGAAAGTGTCATGATCACAGATGACTGTAAAATTTCTCATATGTATATTCATATTTCTCCATTGCATGTCTTATATTTTAACATATACAGATTCTTTGGGTGTATTCTTACTTAATTCCATTAATAGCTGGCTTGGGTCTCACTTTGCATCTCCTGTCTTAGAACTTTAGGAGTCCTGTAAATATGATGCTGCTATTGAAAACATGCGCCACCTCATCAGCTGGACCTCATTGCTTACAAATTGCAATAAGAAATTGCCTCACACTCTCTGGATTGAAATAAAGTTAAGTAGAGTGGCCACGTAGGAAGGACTGGTGAGGATCTGGAGAAGAGGGGAGGGTCAACTGATAAAGCTGTTGTGGAAAAAAAGTGTGTTATATTTTAATAAAATACAGTGTAGCAGCCAATGTGATTTTATTCCTATGGACATGTTGTGGAGCAACTTGAGGATTAGAAAAAGTTTAAGACCATTCTGATACAGGATTCATGATAACAAGAAACTGAAAGCTCTCCAAAGGGCACCCACAGACACACAAGGAAACCAATGGTGCCGTATTCAGAGAGTGGAATGCCAGACAGGAGTAAAAATGAACTGGTTCTTGTAACCTGCACCTTCACAGCAGAATCTCAAAGCAGTAGCACAAAAGTAAGAAAGCAGTTGCATAGGAAACCATATACAGTATAATTCAGTATACAGGAAATTCAACGTGTAGGAATGATTAAAGACATTTTGGGGGGATGAGAGGAAATATGATTAACTAAGGAGATAACCAAGCGAGCGAATAGCACAGTTCCACAGATCTGAGCTGTGGTTCTGAGGAGCATGGTGAGGTGGAAGTGGAGAGCTGTCCTGTGGAGACCACAGTGGAGGTGCTGGGTGGGTCCTCTTTTTCGGGCTGCATAATAGGTATCTATATATTCTATTTTTATTATTATAAGTGTGCATCCATCCATGACTTACACGGACTCTTTTATGATATATATATATATATATATATATATATATATATACATACATACACACACATTGGAGTGTGTGTGTGTGTGTGTGTGTGTGTGTGTGTGTGTGTCTGTTTAAATCTGCTTCCAAAATGAAAGCTTTAAAAAAACACTGTAGTACCTTGAAGCCCAATGAAGTGTCAGATTCTTAGGTGTTTTTTTTTTTTTTTTTTTTTCTTAGCCTTGAGGGATCTCTGGGAGATGGTAACTGATGAATGGATGGGATTGTGGCCTTGCCACCTGCGAGTCTGATTTCTCTGTGTGCAGCTGTGTCCCACTTGTGAGATGCATGTTCTTGCTAAGGCAGTCTTAGCCACTCCTCTGCTCACATATGGTGGCCCCCTGCGCCCTTCAGCATGAAGCTCATACTCATCAGCTTTCTCTTTTCCCAGTGCACTCTCTGCCTCATTAATTGGTTCATCATTTCAGTACATTTCCTCGTGTAATTCTGTGGTTCACCCCACACAGGGTGATGAGGTCAGGGCAGTGTGCTATGATCCAATGGCTTCTGTCATGTCTTACCCACGCTGCCTGTTCATTCTTGGTCTCCACTTGTACATACTTCAAATTTTCTATTTGCATATCACTTATTATTCTTGTGACATAAATGAACACAAACTTTGAGCCTCATGCAACACCCACTTCTCAGTTCTGTGTGTGAGTGTGTGCCTTTGCTAGGCCCCTCTCCCAGCTTGGCATCTCACAAGGTAGCTTTTAGATATTGGCAAGGCTGTGTTCTGATCCAATAGCTTGACTGAGGGACCGTCTGCTTCTCGTATCTCTGAGATCAGGGGCATACTCAGTTTTCCTCATCAGTTCTGAACCTAAGGCCACAGCTTCTGTTGGCTTTTGGCTAGAGGCAGCCATCAACCTGAAGCTCCTCAGAGACACCCACTATTCCCTCTGTTACTTTCCATGTGAGTTTTCCCAGCAGCTTGCTCTATCCAGCCATCAACAAGAGTCCCTAGAGAAAGTTTGCTAGCCAAATGAGGCCTCACATATGCCACAGGGTCTTAGTTGTGGTGTCTCACTGCTTCTCCTGCGTTCTGTTGGGTCATAACACATCAGAAGTCCTGCCCGTATTCAGGGGAAGGACTAGCAATGGTATAAATACCAGGAGGAGGAAATTATGGGAGACTAATAGGAGTCGGTCTCCCTAATCTGATAGACTTTGCGTAAGTCAAGTGGGTCCTGAAGCCTCATTTGGCTGAGATGAGAAATCTCCCAGAGGCTCCTCCCACTTTGGGAGGTGGGGCCAGAAATAGAACAAAACTTGCTTGCTGTTTGTTTTTATTTTTTCCAGTCCTTGGGCTATTAAAGACTAGGTTTCCCCTGATATTATTTATAAGCAGCATCAAGGAAATATTTGTTTGAGAATAATAAACTGTAATCATCTCAAGGCACCATTACTGGGGATGCAGATCTGATAGTATTAATGTTCAGCTATACATTCTTATATAGATTTACCATAGGATATTAAGAAGTCAAGAAGATTTCTGTATTAATGGCAGGAAGACCCCAACAGTGTGGCTTCCCCCTAAGATCCTATTTCTTTTGCTCTGCCTCTCCTTTGCTCCCCTCCTGTACTACATTTGACAAATAGTAAGTGCCTACTGTGAGCTTTGCATGGTCACAGGGTGGCACAGGTTTCAAAGCATCACCTGCATAATGGGTGACACACTCCTGGCACCACTATTAGATCTTGATTATTGTAAAGCAATACAGAAAATTTTCGTCAAATCAAATCACAATGATTTCATTTACTTTCAGCCCAACATGGTGAAGTTCTCAACATAGGGTGCCTCTCTGTGCTCACAGCTAGAGAATACCTAGATAAATACAGCAGCGGGCAGTTTAAACATGTAAAAAAATCAATTTTCATAAGGTTACATCTTTTTTTACCTCTTCATATAAAGTATGCTATATTAAAAGAGAGATTAAATTTTACTCTGTGGAGTAAAATGCAAACACAAAATTATTTTTTCATTTTTCAGAGCATGCACTGGATTATCATTTATTTATGAGGCCTTTTTTAATCTAGAATATATGGAAATCTTTTCTTGAAGCACAATGTAATATTGAATTGGGAATGTTGTCTGACAGTTCCCTTCTTACAGTTGCATAGGATGATTCTCCTGTATGAATTTTTTACAGAAACTTCAATACACTGTGCATTTGAAAGGGAAGAAGTAATCGTCATAATCTCGAGGAGTTTTTTTTTTTTAAACATGGCGTCTCTTCCTGTTCTCCTGCATTGCTCTAGCTTTCCTGCAGCAGATAATGCGTCCCTGATTCCCCAAACGCATAAATGTCCACTGCTCTTTCCTTCCTGCAAAATTTAGACTCGATGATTGAAGAAAAAGACATTGTTCAGTTAAGCATCAGCTGTGATCTGACTCCTGTTTGTTTTTCTTGCACATTTTCCTTGTTGGAGGCCTTGGGCTTGAAAGGACAAGAATGTATTCCAGGACTTCAGGGGCAGATGTCTTTCTGTCTTCTTACCTTTAACTAATGTTCTGGGAGTGGTGAACAAATAAAAATGCTGGCTTCAACACTCTGCCCTTGTCCCAGCAGTCCTTCTGTGGCCCATTCCTCTGTTCCACCCCACACACACTACTCACTTGAACTTATTGTTTTTTCCCCATTTTATGTGTCATTAGCAATTGCAGCTTAACAAATCGAAAGACAGAGCAATGTCTGACCCATGTCTGACATTGCCTGTGGAGCTCTTGGTTCGTTCTACAGCTTGGCTGAAGGGAGAGCGCTGAGTTGGATCCCCTTCTTCCCGTGGTGCCAACAGATGTTCCGATGTCTTTGGAAGGCTAGACTCAGACTTAACATGCCCCGTCGTTTACGTCGGCTAAGACCAGTTACATGGCCAGACCTATCTTCAGTTGGAGTGTTTCTACATCTTTCAGGAAGTAAGAGTATGGATGTATTTGCTAAATTGACTTCCTGTCTAATCCTTTGTATATATACATACACATGCACATGTATGCATACTCACACATATATATTGAGAATGTCTCTACTAATCTCTATATACAATAAGTAATGTTCATATATATGTTAGAATCTTATTCAGATATATCTAGAGAAATGTATCTGCACATATCTATATAATGTTCAGATTTTAGACTCCTTCCAAATCAAACCTCTCCAGCCTTTGTTCCTCAAATTCATGCCCTGTTACCATGAGTAAAACATACCCAGCACCTAGTTCATCTTTTAGCCGGCTCACCTTCCCTTCAGAATTGAATTCTCCCTGTTGGATCTAGACCACTCAGATAAAGTGCAAGAACAAACTTTTCCGCTTCCCAGCATTAGTACCCTGGATCATTCCCACACCCTTTTTAGGCTTTTCTGGTTTCCTTTCTAAATCACTGAAATGAGGGTGACTGTATTCGGGTTCTTCCTTTTCACCTTCATTAAGACATTTTGGACAGTGACCCTGTGTGGAGCTCTGGAGAGCTGTGCGCTGGCATTCCCGTGACTCCAACACCCCCGCATCATGGGTCGCTTCCACTTTGGGAACAGTCTGCTGCCAAAGATTGTCCATGGTAGAACTTTGAGATTAACACATACACTGGTGACTACAATTGGATGTGTGCTGTTGATAATTCATCTCTGGGGTTTGACTTTGGCAGAATGTCTTCAAATGCAGTTTTTTGCTGTTATACTTTCAGTTCCCCCACAGTTCTTCCAAAAACTTGTGACTTGTTAATTAATATTTTCACAGAACATTTGATTCAAAGGAATATGTGTATGTGTGTATTAACATGTGTGTATAGAATGTATATGTGTGTGTGTGTGTGTGTGTGTGTGTGTGTGTGTGTATTTTATGCTATTTGGACAACATGATTTTTACTACCTGCTTCAAAAAGTACTTACATTAAGTTTGACCTTAACACAAGATAGTATATACTAAATAAGTTGCTATTGCTTTTTTCCCCTTTTCACAATTAAAAAAACCTAATGCCATAAGATTGGTAGCTTGACATTCAATTTCATATGTATGTATTATAAATATATACGAATAACCATTCATCTATTTATCTGTTAACACCTAGCACTCCACATTTACTGAGATAGATGCTTACGTGCACAGATAGGTTGTTGTTTTGAACTGGGTGAAGGAAATTGTTTCCAGCTCTGGGTCATTTGGAAAAAGATCAATATAATGCATCAACATTATAAGCAAATGAAAATGAATGCAAGATCATGGTTTTCAGAAAGTTTGGTTTCTGTGTGGCTTCCAATATTGTATTTCTGAGGCCTGCACCATGTATCCAATGGTGCTAAATGTCTGTTTCTGAACAGGCTTAATGATGAAGGGACAGCCCCATAAATGAACATCACTTGCAGGCCTGTAATAGCTTTGTTGATTGTTAAAATTAATTATGAGCTTTCTTCCTTTCTAAAAACCCTCATCACAGAATAAGTAATAACAAATTATATCATACCCCTTCCACACTTTTCCCCTTGGCCTTTGGCAGAGTATTTGTTTGTTTTTTCATATTGTCATCTACTCTGTCATGTTTAATTTCCCATTTTTTTCTTGCTTTTCTTTATTGTTTGGAGCTGTTAAAAATTCACTTAATGATTCAGCAATAATAATGTAGTTTCTGCTTTGTGAAGTTGTAGGAATGAAAGGGCAAGTTGTCTATTCTTAGGTCACATCTGAATCAAGAAGATAAAAAATTAAATCAGTGGCAGCTGAGTGTGACAGAGACCTTTTTAAGGTATCGATGGCATAGAATAAGCGGTGGAAGAGGGGGGCAGGTTAGGCTCCAAGGACCAAGTGATGCTAAGCCACATTGTGGGACAGTCAAGTGTCGAACAAGTAGACTAGGGGAGGGCCCTGGTCAGAAGGGACACAGGGAGAGAAGGGCATGGGGTCTTTAGATGCTCAATTCAGTCTTATTTCAGTACCAACCAGCGGGCGGGAAGCAGCAGAAGGTGATGTGGAAGCGAGAGGAGATGAGAAAGGTGTAGTGATGGAACTTGGAGTTGGTGCTCCAGTAAACAAAAGCCAGTCAGGGAATCCTCGAACTTGCTGATGATGTTTTAGATTTGTTAGGAGCACAGAGGTCATCTCTCTGCCACATTACAGATGGAAAAATCAGCCTGGAAATATTTGTGTTTGCATTTTCAGCTCAAGAAAGCAAATACCATCTTCCTTGCAAGGTAGTTGGGAGGGATGAAATAAGGAATGCTATCTTTACATCGCTCACAGGGATGCTTGAAACATGGTCATGTCTCTCCTACTTGACATAAAGCTGCCTTGCAGACACCCTGAAACCCAAGGAAAGTGTCGCCATTTCACTTTAAACCATGGATATCAATTTCAGGGGCTTGTGAGGGGAGTCTTTGGATAAAATATACCATGCTGAGTTGTGATGGCAACTTACTGCTCATTGTGATGTGCCTGCAATTTCTACCAGACTGCAACCTCTTTGGGAACAAGGGTCACATTTCCAATTTTCTTTGCCAAAAAAAGGATTTCAATCAATGCTGAGAACCAGTCGCAGATTGATTGCCTCCATGATGCTAAATAAATGATACCTCGTTACATCCAAATTAGCCCTCAGAAGCAGGGACTCTTAGCAGAATCCTAAAAATATTGACCGCCATGCACGATCCCACCACGCAGAGATTGCCAACAGAAGGACTGAGGAAATGGCACAGAAATAGCGTCTTTAGCACAAGCACACTTTTCTACAACATTAGCTTTATCATCCAGAAGCTGCAGCATTCGTAAATTATGGAAGCCACGGTGACACTATCTGGTTCGCAAAGTGTGTGAAGGATTTAAAGTTGGAGCAGTTCCGTAGAGAGCACCGTGGCAAGAAAATGAGGAGAAAGAGCAGTCTCCTGTGAGAAGTTTTTAAGATTATTCTTGGCTTTATAATGTCATTGATGACAGCCTTCATTGGAATGGGTTTCTCATTAGAAAGCGCTTTAACGCCTCTGTGCCCCTCCTCCAAAAATACCTTGTAAATGACTTTGGTAACCCCCTCCCAGGTGGACATTTTTGGTCACATGTCCAGTTGAATGAATTTCTGAAGGGTTATCTTTAACCTTATCCCGTGAAAATCAGCCTCTGACCACATCATTGTTATTTTGGTCCCTCAAAGTGCCTGTTTGCAACTAAAAAGCTTTATTGGTCATTTTATTTTTAATTATAGTTTTATCTTCATGAAGTATAGGACATGGCACTGTATAACAAGTATGTTAAAAAAGAAGTTTACAATTCTGATTTTATAAAGAAAAAAGTTACACACGGCACATGGTCATTTGAACTAATTGCTAAAATGACACTACATTAATTAGATAATTAAAGGTCTCGAGCATGTGGCTATTGTATCCATTGGGCTGGAAGCCAACATTTTCTATACTTGAGAAAATGGGTTAGCATAATTCAAAATTCAATTGCTGTACCCTTTCTCATATGAATAGATAATATAGGACGAGTCTTACATGTGGATCGGAAAAACTAACAGGAACTGGTTTTATTTTAATTGAGTTTTAAAGCACTTCCAAACCATCTTATTGTCTTTACAGTTTAACCCTTTACAGCTATGACTTCCTGCCTGCCAGCCTTGTCACCTTCCAGGTTAATGGCAGTGACCTTCCTAGGTTCTTAGAAACCTCAGTGAACATGTCCTTTCCCAAGAAATGTCTTAAAACATAAAACCAAGTTCCCGTTTCCTTCTATTCCCATCCCTCTTTGGGAGGACAGACAGCGCATAGATTTCAGTGGTTTGTACTAAACCTTTTGTGGATGCCTCAACTTAGCAAGGTTCTTTGTCAGGAAAATCACCTCCTGTAACACCATTTGGATGACAGGACTTAATACAAAACTTTTCCCCATACCAACTAGTAGTGTAAGTTGATTTCATATCCTTTTATTTTATAAAGTTTTGCTTATCAGGTTTGTTGGCTTGCATTTGAAATTAAAATGTGTGGTCTCAGGATGACCTTAAAGCAACTGACCCCCAAATCTAATCACTCCTTGCGTCTGTGAAAATCGACAAATATGTCAGGTGTAACTTGCGGCATCAAAACATTGTTTTAAATATTTCATTTGTAGGCAAGGCAAAGGTAATTTTCAGGCGAGTCCTTTGAGAAGGGACACCGTGTACATGAACATCGTTGGTTCCTCCACCCCGTAATCGGCCCTTATTATCTGTGGCTTTAGATGGGTACAAAATGTACTGTTACATGTTCTGCATGAGTGAATTATTGATTGGATTTACAGCCAGAGAATGTTCTTAAGTGGTCAATACGCAGCCAGAGTGTGTCAGGTGAAGGTAAAAATAAAGTAAGATCTATATTTTTGATAGCAATTGCTGCTGGGTTACATTACACTTGTCACCTGAGGTTACTTTTGAATGTAGATAAAAATGTTAATTATATTAACATAGATGAGGATGGGGCTTCAAAGCACATTCTTTATTAATAGGAAGTATTTCTGTTCTCTTATATGTCAAGATCTGTTTTTTTTTTTTAATTCATTTTTTTTCACATGAACCAACATTGCCTGTTTTTCCTGCATGATCTTTTGGTATGTAAGGACAGTTTGAAAATCTGGATACATTTAGCTTTGTGAAAAACTCTGGATACACTCTTGATATTTCACATTCTTTATTGGCCAGTGACAATGCCACAAAGGTACCATTGGTTCTTTGGTTCTTGGTTAATCCAGTGTTGGCCTTTGTCATTGTAGTTAATAGTAATTTGTTATTAGGCATATTGTGAGTTTCTTTAAAATGTCTTAATCACATTGAGCCATTTGTACTCAGGAATCCTTACTGTGTCCCCAGAAGGCAAAATATTCCAAAGACCTATTGTTTCCCAAGTGCATTATATAGTACCCTTTCACTGAACTCTGCCAGATCTTGGTACAAAGAGGGGATGAAAAGATGGGCCTTGCTTTAGACACACAAAGGTCCCAGGAGTGAGTGTTTAGTACATGTCAAATGCACATTAACCTGGTCAAGTTCAGCTTTGGGCAGAGAAATGGGACTCCCCAGAGTGTACTGATTGCTCCATTCCTCTCTTTGGGCAGAGCTCTTGAGTGAGGAGCTAGGGAAGTGACTCTTTCACTCTTCAAGTCTTTGTCCTTGTGAGTCTTTTTCACTGGAGCCTCTTCCCTAGAGTAAGGATGTGTATTTTATAATAACTATTCCATGTATCAAGTAGCTGCTGGGTTTGATAGTTCAACCAAAAAGGCAGCAAGCCAGTGTTGAATACTAGCTGACTCTGAATCCATCCAAGAGAGGTCACAGCTGGCCCCAAAGGAAGTGTCAGCATTTCAAGAGAAATCCTGACAGTACTAAGTGTTTGCTTCATTCCCCAAACCCAGAACCTCCTATGCAGCGTAAGACTAGAGCTCCCACAACATCTTCAGAGGAGCTCAGAATCACTTCTTAATGAGTCTGTTAAGAAGCATTTTTGCTTGTATTTTTTTCTGAAGTAAAATCTCCGGTCATAAAGTAAAATGTTGATTGTAGGTTTTGTGGCAAGATAGACTTGGCCGTGATTCCTTGAGAAAAGGCCTGGAAATGTCAGGGTTCCCCCATTCATCTTCCAGGCTGGGGTGACTCCATGATAGCAGAATGATAATGCAGGCGCCTTCAATGTCAGAGCCTGAGGCAGGGAGGCTGAGGCCGGGAACCCATGCCCTGCTGTGGTGGTGATAATCCACAGGGCTTTGAGCTAAGTGCTTTTGACACACAGAATCAAAAGTCAAGGACGAAGCTGCCTTTTAAATGCTCTTTCTGAAGAGTCCACTGCAGATGTAATTGAGCCTCTCAGGTGCACAGCGTTATTAGAGCAAAGCTGGTTAGTGTTGCATACCTATTCGGGCGAATATTTTCGCCATCTTCACATAACTGCTATGTGACATTGCTGAAGGTCCCCAGCCTTTTCGCTCTTCAATATTTCAAGAAGGGAAATGCCGTTGCAGGAGCATTATCCAATCCTCACCACTCACTGTGGTCCAAGGCAGCTCTCCCCTTCCTTTGGTGATCATGGTGTGTGATTATCAAGCTAAAGCTCCCAAGGTGTTTATTATATGTCTCACGCACTGAGATGTAGGTGGTGGAGGTCCAGGACAATATCTGGCTTGATTCTTTCTGTTTCCTTAATATCAAAACAAGGGTTTCCATAATCCTTGCCCTCTCTGTTATCATCATTTCCACTATGATTAAACATACGTGAGAGATTTACATGAATTATTTTTGACTACAAACTCAAAAGTTAAAAGTAAATTGGCCAGGAAGAAATTACATGCATCTGGCATCCAAATACTTAGTTCCGTAACCCTGGAATGTGAATTTCTAGACTTGAGATTTTGTGCCTCTGCACTTTATCTCTGTTACCTCTCATTTTTGTTGATAAAAGTAGAACAATTTCTGTCTGCTGATGTCACAGAAGGGATTAAACACAAGGAGGGTCTTGAGTCCTGAATACAGTGGTACCCAATACAAGGAACGGAGGCATGATTTTTATGTGTTACTGTGTTTGAAAGACAGGCATGCTATTGAGGGGAAGAAGAAGCTCTGTACTTTGCAGAGTGTTTGTTCTATGCTGCCATTTGTGTAAAGGCCAAAAATTGCCAGGACTTCTCCATGTAAGAGAAGTCAACATAGGGTCACCTTTCAAAGGGCTGGTGATTTTCAAAGGGGCAGCAAGGAGCCTTCTAGTGTGCTGGGAATGTTCTGTATACTGATCTGGTGCAATGGTATTATGAGTGTATGTATGTATAAACTTTCAACAGGCTACATGCCTAATAGTTATGTACTTCTACACATGTCAGTAATGCCCTAAAAATATTGCTTGAGGAAATTTTCCATGCTGTGAGAAAATATTCCTCTTGCCTACCTCAGTCAGTCTCAAGGTGGGTTTCTCCAAAAACTGAGGTGCCTGAGGGCCAGCAGTAAGGATGCAAGAGGCTGAGGTGACCGCCTTGCCTGCTGCATGCACCCCTGGCCTTTTCAAAGGCAGTGATGGACTTGTTACTCAAAACCTGAACCTAAAAAGAAATTCTTTAGCTGTGTCCGCGTGACCTAAATATAGTGTCAGATTTACAAAGCTGTGACTCTGACCAACCCCGGGCTATTTCTGACCATGGGGTCAGCTTAAATATTGTGGCCCATAAAAAGCAATCTGCAAGCTCTGGCCAAGTGTGGCACTATTTAGGGATGAGAGCAGAGCAGGCCTTGACAACAGTTCTTCCCGAGGTGGCATCATAGCTGAATGGACATTGTGACCCCACTGGCTGCCAGGAGGCTAGGAACTCCTTAGTGTTCTGTCCCTTTGGGATGAGTCTTTTGGGTGTGGGGTTGACCTTACAGCTTCTGACTACTACCCCGATGAAACTGGATCCCTGCCCGAACCTCCAGCTGGACTTTTGGTAGCCTGGGTGACGTGGCAGAAGGGAGTCCCTACCAACAAGGCAGTCTTCTGTGTCTTGCGTTTTTCCCTTTTCTTTTCCCCTGGGTACTCCTTGATTAATTAGTTCTCTCCTCCAAGCCACTTCTCAGCATTGTCTTGTTTGGCCTAGCTCAGGTCTCTCCAGAGGCCTAATTCCTGTTATCCCCACCCCCATCCACCCAGACTGGCTATAAGCAGATTCTAGTTACCACAATACACCTGAGCTAATTCTACTGGGCTAATCTTGAGCAATACCTGTTTTCTTTCGAAATTGCAGGTCTTCCTTTTTGCAAAAGATTTGGTTCCAGGATCTCATGAACTAATTGCTCTAGTAACCTGAACCCAGATAAATGTTTTCCTGTCTTCTTTAACTTCCTTGTGAGATGAGGTGATCAGATTAGGTTTCCTAAAATGACCGTTTAGTTGTGTTTCTCTAGTTGCCTGCTGGTTATCATCTTTGGTACTTGCCATGTGCCAATTACTCTATTAGATGCCATGTTACTCGTTACCTAATTTAATTTCTCCACAACCTTGCAATACACTCCTTAGCTCCAAGTTAGAAATGAGAAAAATGCCAACTATAAAGAGCCAGCTTGTGCAAGGTGGGCTAATCAGAATTTCAGTATTGGGAAGAGCTAACATTTCTCAAATGCCAGTCGCTTGTTTGGGATTGTGGTAAGACTTGCATATCGATCAGGGGTGGGGAGTGCCTAGGCTTGAGCCACTTGGTCCAGCAATGTCCCATCAGGGTTGAGTTAATTAAGTGTATTGCCAAGTAGAGCAGCATAATTTTTAAGTTGATACTTTTGTGTGGCCTGCGAAGGCTGTCATAAATATCCAAATGGCTCTTGGCAGAAAAAAAGCTCTCCGCCCCTGAAAGATAATCTTACTTTATCTTTACTGTAACTCTGTGATGAAACTGTCATTATCATTTTTTGACAGAAAGGAATTTTGATTTAGAAAGATTAAGTAATGCAACAGATGTCATCCATCTATAATTGGTGGAGCCTCAATTTCAGAGTCAGGTTTCTTGGAGTCTAAAATTCATCCTATTTCCGCTGTGTGCATCATAACCCTTTTTACCCTTGATGGGAAATCTCACCCCCTCTTTTTTTTTTCCTGTTTCAGACTATAAGATACTGTCCCCTGATCTACTGCATTTGAATTTGAAAATCTTTCCTAAGTCATAAGTTCATATTGCTATTTAATAATGACATAGTATAGGTAGCCTTCTTGTAAAATGTTTATGCCTTCTTAAAAAAAAAAAGAACTAACAAAATGGAGCAAATCTCTCTTTCCAAAAGAATGCGTCCAGCCCCCTCCTACAGAGTTTCATCACTGTCGCATTCATAATTGATTCGAAACTTGCTTGAATCTTTCAAGATAAGTGTCTTATTGATTATCCTAAAATCAAGAGATTGCTTGGCATCCTGCGACTCACTGCCCCTCCCCCCCATTACTGTAAACAGAGACTGTGATCAGAAGAAATGTCACTGTCTTTGGCACAGGGACACGTGGGGCATTGTGAGGCATCAGGCATCAGAAGCAGCCTACATGGAAACAGCCTGATGAAAGCTGTTGCCTTGTTTTGAGGAGCTGAAGACAGACATTCATGGACTTCATGGACACCAATGTAGTCTCAAACCACTGGATGATGTTTGGGCCAGATGTACCTTGGGTCAATGTGCCATGTGTCTCTGAGGAGATCTGTTCATCTCTGTCAAGAAACATGAACTGACATCCTTTTCTCCATGTTTACTTATGGGTATGTAAGTCAAACTGGCCTCCTCCTTGAAAATGATAGGCGTGTTTACAAGGAACTTAATGAGCCCTTTGTAGATGCTCCTTTGTAGTTGTGGCAAATACAGAAAATATAAACATGACCTTGCGATGCGAGTCAGCATGAAGAAGATGAGGTTGTCATCACTGCTCCATGGCCCCAACTCCCTTTGCAGGGAGGGTCACTACTGGCCAGGTAAATGGAGAAATGGCACTGGTTTTCTGGGTGGTTCCATTGCTTTACTCGAAGCCCTGGCAATACTCTCCAGATGACAGTAGCCCTAAACTTGAACAGATTGCACTCTTGGCAAGCAGGGGCCCTGACTGGCTTTTGAGCATAGTTAGTGAATTTTCAGGTCATTGTCTTAAATAAACTGCCTGATTTCTTGAGTCTGTCACCAGTGAAAGTCCTTGTCTACACCTGGGAGGACAGGCTGGGGCTGCTCTCTAACCAATGAGCCTTGCTCCTGGAAAGCTCTTTTTCAACAGCAAAACCTGCCCTTTCCTGGGCTCTGCTGTGTTTGCAGTGGCCTTTTAACTTGTTTCATGCAAATCACAAGGATAGACGAAGCACTGGCCTTGCTGAAATCCTGGAACTTACTAAAGACATCTGGAGACTGAATTCATCCTTTTTAAAAATTTTTCCTAGATGAAGATGTGGATGCTCTGGGAAAGTGAAGGTATTCCATTTCTCAGTGCATTTTCCTTTGGGTCTTTGTCCAGTGTTCATTGCTGCTAAGGTGTCCCAGCCACCTCTGCGTGCTATTAACATCTACCAAGAGTATGTCACAAAGCCTGTCATTTATCATCGTGTTAGCGGACCTGCCAGATTTGGAGCAAGTGGCTGGGCAGGCAGGCCGAAGCCTGGGTGGCATCTGTGGAGAAGTACAGGCTTCCCATTCATGGTGGTGGAGGTGGGAGGGATGGCAAGAGGGAAGAGGAAGAGGAAGTGCAGAGCATCAGGCTTCTCAGGAAGAAGTGACCTCTCCCTCCTTTGTCCCCCATCTGTTCTTTTCAGTAGCTTCTTTTTGAGAGCATGGCCTTTATCCTGAGTCATCAGCTTTATCTGACCCAATCATAGTATTTTGACCCCGGGGGGAGTGGGTACATGTTAGTTTTCACACCTTTGTCTTTCCCTCTCCCCTAACTAGTTATATTTTAGCACTCACGTTTTGGCAGCAGTGAGCTCTGGTAGCGTTGTTGATATTTAGGGAGCAAATGACGTACCCTTTGTTATATTTTTAGGGTTTTTCATCGGAGTAACTGGCAGTAGGGGAGCAGAGAGAAAAATGTAGAGATAAAACAGAATGGAAAAGCAAAGTGAAGAATACTTTTGACTATTCTTTATTGATCCTCCCTGGTGGTGGCCAGGCCACCTGATTCACCCAACTGTGATCATATCGACGGGCATTTCTGCCTCACTGGGCTCCCCCGGGCTTGTCATGGGTGGGACTAGTGACTTCCTCTTCAAGGGCCACATGGCCAGCTGTCCCTCTCGGCCACTTCCTCTCGTGTCATCTCCCGCTCCTCCCTGTAATGGCAGGAGCCCACGGAGGTTATCTTACTGCTTCTAGGTGTCGCCCTCTGGACCGTCAGGATCGTGGGTCTCCACAAAGAAGCTGCAGTGGGTAGTAAGTTCCTTAAGCATTACTTTGTAGTCAGAGTAGAGAGATAACCCAAAATTGGATGATGAAGTGCCCTAGTTTCCTGGGGGAGGGGGGGGGACAGACTTGTGAGGGCCAAAATGGAACTTATAGCATGTGACTCTTCACTTTCTTGTGGCTTCCCCTCATTTAACTGTTTCATCACTTGTTCTTTGGCTTCTTTTCTTTCTTTTTTTTCTTTCCATCCTTTCTGTAGTGTAAAAAATTTAGAGCGTTCACCCTGACTATGCATTTTAGCGGGAAAGCGAAAAAAGATGGGGACTCTGAGAGAAGAGAATCTTTGAAAAATGCGTTGGCATTTGTTGGAGTTTCCCAAACGTAGTTTGTGGGAAGAAATCCTAAAATAACAGAAAAGAAATACACACACACACACACACACACACACACACAGACACACACACGCACACATGCATACATGCACATACCCACACAACTATTTCCTTTCAGGAGAAAAATGCACATAGAAACATCACTAGCCATGTGTGTGGCTCCCAGGGGAGGGACATGAAAAGGGCCCAGTGGATTGCGTGTGCTTGCTATGTTGGCGTTACACTGGTACGGATGGCAGTGATAGTCAGGGGGGTGCAGGAAACATCTTCCAACTCTACTGTCATTTGAGCTGCCCCTGAAAACTAAATAGGATTGTCCTAGTTGGATAGGAAGGCACAGTTTTTTAAGGATCAGGCTAGACATGAAAATTTGAAAGCACCAGTTGCATTTCTTGATAAATTGCAACACTAGACATGGAGGACACATATCCAGGTTCTCCTGCGGTGTGGGTATTAAGGCTGAGGGAAATGTCTTCATGCTCAGTGTAGCAGCTTTGTGAGCCAGGGCCCTTGGGAAGAGGACGTATTGCAAGACGTGCCTTGCACGTGGCTTACATGAAGGTGCTGTGCAGTCAGTGGGTAGAGATCAGTATGAGTTCCGGTAGGTTTCCTTTGCACACCCCGGCTTCCAGCAAATGGTGGTGTAGCCTCCCGGGGATAGAGGGTGGCCTGTGATGGCAGCAGGGAAGTGGTTTGGAGCTCAGGCCCCAGAAGTAGTCCATGCCATGGCTGCACATCACGTGTAGAGTTCCGAATCTGAACTTCTGCTTGTGCAAAAGGAAAATAACAAGGTACCCACTCATCAACTGAGATGCTCTAGGTAAGAAAGCCACAAGCTTAACTCACTGTGGCACGAGTGTGTGAAAATGTGCATCCCACCCAGTCCTAGGAAGAGAAGTAGGGTGGTCATGGAGGTAACATACCCCAATTTGGCTTTCTGTGATTTCCTGTCAGTCTTTTCTGCAGTTTGAGTCTCTTATTTTTTTTCAAGACAGCTTCAGTCATTGCAGATATGATAATGAGCCAGTATGTTGCTGAAGGGACAAGATACATTCTCAGCTTGTGCCTCTCCCTTGGGAACAAGAGACCCTGTCCCTGAAGCCCCTTAACAGACCAGTCCTGACGTGTCATCAGCCAGAGCACTATCAAATGCCTGTATTCACACAGCCCTTATGACACCTGGGGACCACTGTGATTGGTAGCTCAGGCCACTGAAGATTCAGGGCACAGACTTACCTGTCCTTTTATGAAGGCCTGCCATCCCTTTTATCCTTTCCTCTCTCTAGTACTCTTTTTTGACACATATCTCTGTTCCTTAGAGCCCTAGGCTTTTAGTCCTTATCAAGAAACCATGGTGAGGTAGACACACCAAATCACACGTTAGCCATTCAAATCAGGATTTGAATTCATCACTGTAAACTTAGATGAGCTTGTTGAGTTTTCCACCTTCCATCTTATCAAGCTGTACAGGGGGATCACCAGTGTTTTCTGTTACAGTAGATCAAACTAAAATAACCTACATAATATGCCTGATTCTCAAAAGGCTTCCTGAAGGTGGAGGCTTCCCTTCCCAAGATGACGATACCTGTATTATTTAATGAGTGGGATGTGAATTGGTGGCAAGAATCAAGGACAGAGGGGACAGAGAAGAAGACTCTCAGCACAGCCTCTGTCAGTTACTCCTGTTGCCTCCTGTTTTCTAGAGACCAACCACTGACCACTCACTCTCTGAACGCACTCAAGTGTCGATGACCACGAGTGTTAGTAACAATGAGCCTATTGACTTCTTATTTCAGTACATATCCAAATTTATTATCCCTCAAGGTAAGCATCGATTTTACCTTTGGCTCTGTCAATATTTACCTCTGAGGTCAATACGCGTGGATATTCACCTCAAATGCAGTCAATATCCATTCCATACTACAATATATGATATACATATGTGAGAGTAAGGAGCACCATACTATTAAAAAAAAATGACAGTCAGGTAGTTGAGAAGGCGTCTTGCAACCTGGATGTGTTTTTGTTCAGTTCCATGTTGTTTCTACTGCATCACTGTTTGGAGGTCAGATTCTGTCTTGCTAAGTAGAAACTTGGTGTTTAGGGAAGGGTAGCATGATAGCGGAGCAGTCACTTAGTGATATTGAGCTACATAATTTCTTGAGAGCTCCTGAATTAAATTATAGCCATAAGAACATATGCATACAGCAGATTGTGAAAGAAGTGGGGGGCACTTATGTAGTTAGAACCTTGGGCTGACTTCTCCCATCTCTGGATTCCTGGGCAGTGACCTGGATCTCAGGGAACTGTGGGTGCATGAAGCATGATGCAGAGCAGAAGCGGCAGGATGGGGTGACACATAGCAAGAGGCGTTGGTGGAGCACGACCGCCGCTACTGCTGTGTCATTGTCACTGTTGTTGTCTTCTAGCTAGAGTCTGCAAACTAGGTCATGAGTACTTGGCAGTGTAGGTGGGAGTCTAGGTGGATCCACGAGGAACTGTGGTTGGCTGCCAGTATGAGGACCCAACCATCATGGTGAATTCTTTCACACAAAAGAAGACAATCGGCTGTCAAGGCTGATATGGCCACTCCACAGTTACCAGTGACCCAGATCCCTTCTGTCCTTTGGCTTCACCACACTGCTTCCATCCGTAGGGTCGGCCACCAGTCCAAAAAGACCTCGCAGCATGAAGGCAAAAGGCTGAAGGGGACTGACTTCTTCCTTTCCAAGGATCCTTCTGAGATGTCTCATTCAAACCCATTGCTCCTTCTTGGTAATGATTTAACCATTGGACCAGAAATAATAAGTGCCCAGGAGCCAAGACTTACAGCCTCCCATCTTGGCATCAAGGTGCCCAGGAACTTACAGACGCCCTGCAGTGAGGCAGAAGGGAGAGCAAATGCTGTGTGCGCTGTGGGGAGCTTCTTCCACAGCAGGCAACACGGCCCACCTTGATTCCTTTGAGTTTCACTTTGTCCTAATTTTTAATTGTTGTCACCAGTTTCTTCTACCTGACCTCTTCCTCCAGCACATGTGTGCCACTCACATACCCCATTTTTCTTTGTGTTATACCTGCCTCTTTCTTCATGGCAGAGGTGGGATTGTCTACTGCAGAACTTCAGCCAGTACCACCAGCCACAGTGGTGAGCACAGGACCCAGATCTGACCCAGTGCAGTGACTGATGTCTGGCTCCAGTGCCAGGAGGAGGAAAAGGCATAGGTAAAGCCCAGATCCTCTGAGTTCTTCCAGCATGTAGGAGAGGTTTTGTAGACCCCCTGTACCTCCTAGACTACTAGCTCTGTGGCCCTGCTGCACGGGAACATCTTACATGGAGGAAGGCTGCTTACTGCTGAAATAATTGCAGAAGATACATACATAGAACCAGAGGGGAGCCAAGAGGAGGCAGGGACAGAGCCAGCAAGAGTGGAGGCCTGGGACACCCTGTGAACCCTCGGGTTCCCTGGCAACTAGAGCAGAGTGGCAAGTGGACAGTCTTTCATTGCTACTGAATCCTGCCATCCCAATAACCAGCTCATGTAATCAGCAACACTATAGGAATGACAGTTTCTTCTCCCATCAAATGGAAAAATACCAATTTGAGGATGGGATGCAATAATGTTCATAAAGGCCCTAGCAAGATAATTATAAAGTCGCTAACCAACCTCTCTTTCCCCTAGCTTATTAGTGCTCATCCTTTAACCTGTCCTCAGTTTCATCCCTTGGAATCCTCAGGGCCTTCCCAGCCCCACATATTAAGCTAGTCCACATGCATCTGGGGCTGCATCAATTCATCCTGCACCATGCAGCGCTGTAGAGTCAATCCCGAGATTTCCCCAGACCCTTCTTCTCAGCAGTAGTCCATAGCAGCAAACCAGAACCAGCCCATCATTTTGCGTTAGCTGCAGTGGAGTCTGGCCTCTGACCCTATTACCTGACTCTGGACAAAGGAGGCTGAGGATGGATTTCCCTAGCTCTTGGCTTATTTAGGCCAGCTGTCCGCCCTGCCATAGTCCAGAACCTGTGAGGGAAGTAAATCCTCACCTGGCCTCAGCTCACTACTTTCACGTGATATAAGCCCTGGTGTTCCCCCCTCCTTATTGCTGTTTCCAGCAGAGGCTGATAGTCCAGATGCAGTTCTATACTCTACATTAGAAGGAACCCTGGGCATTATGTGGGCATGTTGGGGTCAACTTGGTTGTCAAGGCCACTCTTGGCTTCTTTGGCCTCTTGTACATCTAGTGGGCTACCTCCAACTTGACACTAATTTAAGTTTTTATTTTCTTAGCATTCAGAGAACTCTACAGACCCAGTCCCTTAGGATATAAATTAAAGCAATTTCATTTTCATAGTTTCTCTGTTTCAAATCCCTCATTGTTTATTTAAATAGCAGCCAATGCATACTGCAAGTAAAGAATTATAATTAAGGGAACAAGAAGGGCTGGTCCGTCCGGGAAGCAGCGATTTCTTTCCCCAATAACCCCATCCTCACTGTCAGAGGCCCTTGGAAAAGAGCACAGCCAAGGAACCAGTGATGTTTGCGGGGGGTGGGGGGTGGGGCGGTTCTTCATCCTGAGGCAGAAGAGGCTGCTGAAATGGAGGTAGCTGCAGGATGGGACAGGGCAGACCCGGTAAGAACAGCCATGGAAGGTGACAGGCGCATGCTGCTTCCTGCCAACAGTGTCTTCCCCAGGAGCCGTGGAGTCAGATAGTGTATTCCGGCAGCTCTACTAGTACAAGTAAGGTTAGGGCGAGGGTGCCGCTGACTAGAAACGCATCCTTTCTTCTTTCCACAACTGTTGCCCACACCTGTTCTTCCTCACATGAAATGAGAATCTTCTCCTTGACTTCTTTAGCCTCTCTGCTGGCAGCTGCATGACACCTGTCTCCCTGCAACACACTCATGCAGCTTTGGCTGGGCCAGGTATGATCAAGGTCTTGCTGCATCTTCATAACCAACATGGTCCCCGATACCTTCATGAGTATCTACGCAGGGTCGCATCTTTCGACCACAAGGCCTTTGGCTCTCCCTCCCCAATCGACCTCCCTGAGGCAAGCAATGTCCTTGAGATGGAGCAGCTAGGGCTACTTGCCTCGACCTGCCAGTGGGGATGCCTTTTGTAAGGGGTACTCAGAGTGGCTCTAGGGTGGCTCCGTGTGGAGCTGCTGTCACAAACCTGAATCTAGTACAGTATGGGGAAAATTGCTAAATTTTGAGACCATGAGTAGATTTCATTATTTGTTCTTTCCACTCATTTCTTATATTCAAATTTTCTATAATACATGGCATATGCTTATAACTATGTGCAATAGTTTTCTTTAATCCAATGTCGAATATAAAATCTAAAACAATATCCACAGTTTCCCTGTTGAGTTACGTAACTTGGGTTTACCACCTTCAATTATCCACTAATTTCATGCAGCTAATGTGTTTTACTATCCTGTCTGACCAGACCCTGTGCCTTCAAGAACAGGTAGCATGGTGGGCAAGGTGAGAATGGATTAAGATGCAAGGAAGTTATGGTGAAGTGACACAGGATACCTATAGAAACCCATTGCAACAATAGCTGCGACCCACAGAGAGGCTAGGTGACCTCAAGGATCAGATTGGCATGGATGTGAGGGAGGGACAAGGCACCGTCAGCAAAAGTAGAGGAGACCCAAGCTGTGGGACGTGCTAGGTACCCTGTGTCATTAAAAGCCAGTAGGAAGACTCAGAAGACTCAGTTGGGAGGTAAACAAGACCTTCCAGAAAGTAGACACAATCCCTGCTTCATTAATTGTGTGAAGGGTTCATGATGAATGCATACCCAGAAACGTAAAATCAGAGAAACCAGCAGGGGTTCGGCTTCTCTGATCTTTCTACTCTGATCTCAGCAGTAAGGAGGGCTGGCTTTGAGGGGTGGGAATCATACACACTATCAGCCTAATTTCCAAAGCGCGTTATCCACACCCCCATGCCTTCCTCAAAAAGCTGCAGTCTAAGTAACACCCACATCCTAGCTATGCAGATGCAATTTAAAGACAAATCCTTTGTACCCCAGCTCCTCCAACTCCTCCATTATGATTTCCGGTCCCTTCCTGTCTCAGGCATGCACGTTCTGAAGCGGCCAAAGAGTCCAGGTGCTTACAATTGTGAAAGTACTTCTGACTAGATGCTTTGTCTGTTTAATCAGGGCAGGACTCTACAGAGGGAAAAAAGCTTAGCAAGCACTCAGTGGAGTAGATCCAAATGCCCCCTGAGCTCTCACGATCTGCATAAAACTTATCGCTGTTGCTGTTTTGCTTTCTTATATATCCATCCACCCATCTATCCATCCATCCGTCCATCCTCCAGTTGATCAATTACAGTCAGCGCCTACAGCATATCACAGCATACCGTGCATCGGACTAGGCACCGTATACTCTGCACATCTGTATGCCTAGATCCTAGGGTTTCTTTGTATTCACAGCCAGTCTTCTGTTTGCGTCCTTCTTTCTGCTGCTTTACGGAAGGCTTTCTTTCATATCACACCATTTTCTGAGTGATGCCCCTGATCAGCCACCAAGCCCCACCCCACACTCCCACCTCCACAGACCCTGTCGCGCACATCGCTTCCTGCATGCTGAAACAATGCCGGTGACCTGTGTTAAGAAGGGTTGGAAAACCAACACTTTGATTTTTCTGGCAACCTCCAAATTAACCTCTTTCAGCCTGCTTTATTTATTTATTTATTTTTATGTTTCATGCTTTGTGCCTTCCACCCCCCACATTGTGCTATTACAGTGTTGATCTATAGTGTGACTCAGTAGTCAACGCTTGTTTAATAGGAATCACAATGTATGAATTTATATATATATATATATATATATATATATATATATATTCATATATATATATATTCATATATATATATATATACACACACATACATATTCTGCAAATATACCAAATGTTTGCCAAGCACTTCCCCCCACCCCGATTTTTCCTTTTTAAATTCAGAAATTTCTAGTTGTGTTTATTCCTCTCGTCAGCATACTTTATCATATCAAAGCCTTTTCAGACACTGTAAAACTACTGAGTTATGTTTGGGTCATGTTTTGCGGTATGCCCTTTAATACTGTAGCTTTAGAAATGCAATTTTCAGCCTCTGCTTATTAGAATATGATAAAGTATTCCTGGTCTATGTCCAGCTCCACTAATCTCCAGACTGCGCTTCATGAATTAAGCATGAAGATTTTAGTCAATGTGCTTTCAAAGACCAATGTTTAGGGAATCATGGATTTTCTACAAGCAGAGGGAGAAATCTATAATAGGAAGAACTGATTTTCAAACATCATATTCCCAAGAAGAAATGACCAGTTCTGGCCCAGAAACAGAAAATATTTCACTATCAGAATATTCTAGAACCAGTTAAGACCACATTGTATGATTTGGCTTATTAAAGGGGTGGTGTTTTAAAATGTGTAAGACCTTCCTTCACGCAGGGGGATTTCAAATGACGGCTTATTTTGGAAAGCTCGTGTAGATTGGGTTCATTTCAAGGGGGGAATGCAAATTGAATTTATAATGTATATTAAATTTCCCATCTTTCCACATTCACTACCCATTGTCCATTTTGGTTCATTTTGCTAATGGATTCACCAAATAACCAGAGATCTCTTTCCAGGGTGAGAGATCCCACATGGGGGAGATACTTTGAGCCACTCCCACATAGGTCTTAACCACGCTACACTGTGAGTGAATATCAGGGAAGACCCCAGTGTGTCTCCTGATTGGTGTGTTTTGTGATAGCTAACAGGCAAGTGCTTTTAAGTAAGTCTCTTTGGAGCATAAGCGCACCAGATGAACTTGATACGGTAGGCATTAATATCTCACTTTCTGTGGAGTGCCTGGAATGGGCACCAGGGCTGTCTGGGTCAAGGGCATCCTGTGGAGTCTTTCTTCTCTGTTTGGCAAGACTGTATCTGGCCTCTTTGTGACCTTGAGCATCCACACCTTTTATTGAGCATGTGTACTATTCCAGACCTGTGTTGAGCACTTGACCTCCAAATCCTCGTTTCTCAGCAGGGCAGCCGAGGCTCAGGGAGTCTCTGTGACTTACTTAGGCCACAGGCATATGACAGGGTTGCCATTAAAGCCAAGGCCTGTTGGACCCCTACGTCTGAAGAACCAGCAACGACTGGGGCTCACAGATACCTGTGCATGTTCAGAAAGCATCAGATAAGAAGCAGGACACCGGCAGCAGCTGGCCGCTGCTCTGGGCCCTACCCTGGGCTCAGCGCAGTGCTGCTGCTGAGGACCCATCCCCTCCTGGGTTCCGAGATCAAGACAGAAATGTAAATCATCTCCAATTAGGGGGCTGCTTCTTGAAGACTTTCCTTTTGAGGAAGACAGGAAAATTCTCAGCTCGTCTGGCTTTATCTGTGAACCTGCGGGATATCTCAGGGGCTTCAAATTAATCAATCAACCCACAGACATTGAACTGAATTTTTACCTTGGACTCGACTCTGCAAAAGTGCTTTAAATGGGACAGAACCAAAGGGCCGGCTGCCCTGCCCCCACCATAGCCCAAGGCTGCCAGCTCTGGCTGGGGAATTGGCTGTCAGTTTAATCATGCGGCCCCTCTGACTACAGTTTTGCACTAAACTGGCCCAGTGGATGGGTCTGGTCATGTGTGTACACATGGCAGCAGGAGGGGAGTATCCACCTCCTTTCCAGGCCTCGCCATTTAATGGTTCCTGACGCAGTTTTATGAGGAATGCAGAACCCAACCCAGTCAAATCCCCTTGCTCCACGTCTCAGAGGCCTACATGAAGGCACAGGTGCACGAGAGCACTTCCTAGGCACAAATGTTGGGACGCGCAGTGCGGCCAGTATGATATAGAAGATGTGCTGCCTGTCGTGGCTGGCAGAGGCCGGTGTCTCTGTGAGCAGTCTCAGTCCCTAGACTCAGGGTCTCACCCAAATGCCTTTGAAATAAGAAGTGACAGGTTTTAGGACCGAAGTCCATGTAGAGGTCACCTGTAGGCTAATGTCCGTAAGCAGAAACTCAGAAAGACTTGAGAGGATTCTAGAAAACAATAGATAACAGCTCCAGTTCTTTGTTACTGAGATTGTTTTCTGAGAAACAGAGAGACTGGCAGGATCACTGGGTAGTCAGGGACATGCTCCACATGTGTGAAGCCCTGGGTTCAGTCCTCAGCACTGCATATCATGGGGAGGGAGGTAGAGAGAGGGAAGCATGTGAGATCCTATATGAAGTTCACCCCACTTTGAAGTATCTGCCACTATTTTTCTCCACCTTCTGTAGACCAAGAGTTTGTGCTCAGGGAATGGAGGACAGGTGTTGAATGACAACAGGTGGTGTCCCCTTTATGCACCTGCAGTCTCGATTCCGGATGAGGCTGTCTGTCACTATCCAGCTTGTTAGAGGCATGACTGAGCCTTCTTGAAGGTTCGTGGTAAACCCCGGTTGCAGATAAAAGTGCCTCAAACCACAACAGCGGTATGAGCTGTTCTCACAAACACTGTTCTAGATCTCAGCTCCTCTGAGCTGCCTGTGTGGTTCAGTCCTTGGAAGCAGAAGTCAAGTTAAAACCCAAAGGGTCTCCTTGGGGCAACTTCCTGTGTATGGGGTCAGCGAGAACCCTGTACTAGCTACGTCCCACTCAGTGTTTGCAGGTGATTGTGCAGCTCTGGACATTCTGGCCATCTGCCTGTCACCATCAGAGGCACTGCCTATGTGCGCCACCACAATTGGTTTCAACCAAATCCCTGGAGGCTCAGTGATACTCTGGTTTTACAAAAAAGCCCTCAGGACCCAGGGACATAAGTCACAATCAGAGCTATGCATCTCACCCCATAGCAGTGATGGAGAAGCAAGTCAGGCTTGGTCTCTTTCCAACCCCGACACAATGCCTCCTTTCATCATTAAGCTCCTGCCTCCCTGTGTTCACCTGGAAGGGGCCTGGCTCCCCCGCTGCCTGCTCAGCTGTGTGTGAAAGGCAGGGTCCGCACTCTGGGTTCCCTGGACAGCTGGAAGGGGTTCCAGGGGAGGGCCAGCTTAGGATCTGTCCCTCGGTGATAGGAGAAATTCAGAGAGGTTTGAGGGTGGGGAGCCGTCTTGGCCACCTTGGTTTGAAAGCAGGAATTTCCCAGCATAGAAACTACTAAGGAAAATGTATTATATGTTTTTCTAAGTAGTTGTGTGTGTGTGTGTTTACATACTGACACACAAACAAAAACACACACACTTATACATGCACATTCTTTCCACTTTCCACATTGTAAGTTCTTTTTATATGAGCACTTTCCATCCATGGGGGAAGAAATACTTTGTCCATGGTGTAAAATATCTACTTTCCAATGTAAATCAAGAAGCTATTAATGCCATAATAAGAGCACGGTAGTGTATTAATTGACGGAAATTTTAGAGTGGTATATTCATAATCAGCAGCAGTCTTTTCTTTGGAAGGAACAAAGGATTAAGTTAGGGAGATGGTAACGGTATTGTTAGCAGGCGATTTCAATGATTTTCTCGGCAGAAGAGTAGAGAAAGGTGAAGTTCCAGCTGGGAATATTAGACTCCGCAGAGCCCCACTCTGGGGCTTTGGGCTCTGTTTAAACTGCCGACCTCTGCTTTGCCTTGTGATCCGATTGTTTTATTAGTAAAATCGTTGCATGTTTCATTTTGCGATACCAATAGCACGTCTGTCCAACAATAAATTATAGAGTCAGGCAAACAATGGTTTTGTATTTGGGATACAATGAAATATCTTATTAAAAGCAGCCTTCCTTAGGATCCTGAAATTAGAGACTTATTTTAAAATGATTCCTTTGGGCCTAATACACGGCTTTGAGCTAATCGCACTAACAGAATCACTCTTTTGTGAGAGCATAGAGGGCGATGAGAGTTACCTGTGTCATTAGGATTTTCCCACTCATGTTTTATCCTCCTGTTCTCTCTGGGTCTTATTGTCTCAACAGTGCAAAAGAACCTGCTAGTCATGTCGTTTCTTTGCACGTAAAAAATAAATTGAAGCCAGGCTTGGCAACTCAAACCTGTAATCTCAGCACTTTGGGAAGCTGAGGCAGGAGGTTCACAAGTTCGAATCCAACCTGAGCAGTGTGGCAATTTAGAGAGACTCTGTTTCTACTCAAAACTTTGGTGTGCACGTTCTGGGCTCTATCCACAGAATCATAGACACACACGCGTGCACACACACACACACACACACACACACACACACACATACAGAGAGAAATTAAATGAATAAAAAGAATAAGCTGAGATCTAAAGCAGTCATCTCTTTCTCTCTAGCTTTTTCAAGCAGATATTATGCTGTGATAATTGTCATGATAATAATAGTGAAAACCATAATTGTAAATCATAAGTCTTTACTGATGACTTTACTGCATGCGGGGCCCTGTAGGGAGCAGTGCGCGCAGTTTATGTTGTGGTCCCTTGTCCGGGTATGTTCTTCATGGATTCCATCATAATGGCCGTTTTACCGATGGGAATAGTAGGGCTTTCAGAGGGGCTTTAAGCGATTTCCCCAAGTGACGCGGCAGCTTGACTTCTGTGATGCTGAGATCCCATCTCTGTTGTCCCCTGTGCAAAGACTTATTTTCCTTTCCCTGCTGATCATGGTTCACTTCTCTTCTCATCTCTTATGGAAACCTTCCTGTTGGTTTGGGATCTGATAAGACCTTTTTTCTTCCTTGTCCATCTCAAGCACGTTTTCGGAGGTCATGAGCAGAGTCGAGGTGGACCAGATGGCTTCCTTCCTCTCTTCTTTATCTCTTGAGTTGCAGTTTTACCCAGTCACAGTGGCAGGCCAGACTGGACACACGTCATGTCCCCCTGCCCCTCTGCCGCCCTGTGAGACATACTGCTATTATTTCCACAGTACAGATACGGTGTCTGAAGCTCAGAGTTCAAGTCATGGCTCAGGTCACCAGCTGGTACCCTGGGAGAGCTGGAATAGCAGCTCAGGCCTGTCGGGCACCACACCCTGTCCACTTCCCACCCTCGCCTGCTTCACAGAGGTCCCTCTCTGATGGCCAGGAAAGAGCTCAACTGGGAAGACACACCAAACTTAGAGTGAGGTGTGGAAAGGGTAGGGAGAGACTGATGATATCCCCAGCTGAATTGAAAAAGACAGCCATGTTGCTTATCTGGTGTGACCAAGTGGAGTTCGGGAGAGGACACGCTGAGTGACCGATTGCTGTCAAGTGACTGAGCAACAGTGGATTCCTTCAAAAATTAGAACCAGAGTCTGGTCGTAGATGTACAGACCCATAATCCCAGCACTCTCAGAGAGGCTGTTGCAGGAGGATTACAAGTTGGAGCCCAACGTGGGCAATTTAACAGCATAGTGAGAACTACCTCAAAAATATTTTAAATAAAGAGTCGGGGACAAATGAATAAGTAAATAAATAAATACTAGAAGTTTGAAGATGCCACGCATTTATCTGTTTCAGCATTGGCACAGGCCCCACTTTCCTCACGCGTGCTCTCAATGGTGTCATACCTTGGGCGGCCTTTGTGTCTTTCTGTATACACCGGCACCCTGTTTCCTCCATGCTGTCCTGTGTCCTGTGTCCTGTGCCCTCATGGGCACTTCCATTCTGTGAACATTCAGGTGTAAATATGGCTCCTCCTTTACCCAGTAAATGTTTCCCAGATTCTGTGCCTAGGACAGTCCCGAGAGAGATTAATTAGGACAAGCCAAAGATAACTGTCATCTCTCAAATCCTGGAAGTCCGTCGAGGATAAAATCCTCATTTGTCTGTTGGAAAAAAAAGAAAAAGTACAAGTGAATGAGTTTCTCATAGATTACATAGTGTCAGTTTTTTTAACTATTGATTTTAGAATTACAGCCTCAATTTTTAATATTAAATGTATTTTATTTAATAAAGACAACAGAAAGCAATAGTTTCTCCTTTCCTTCCTTCTTTCCTGTTTTTCTTTCTCTTTTTCTTTTCCTACTTTCTTTGCTTTCAGTGTTCTCTCAGACTTTGTTTTCTTTTCAAACCCCATAATTTGTAAAATAAAAAGTTGACAAGCCTGTGTCAGCCCAGTCTTTTTTTTTTTTTTTTTTTTTTCTATTTTTACTGCACCCTGAACTGTGGATGTCTAGGAATGTCTGACATGTCTGTATCCCATGAGCTCCCCTCTTGAGGATACTTGACACCTCGCTGTCCTCAGGCTCTTTGAATGTCAGTCTGGTCTCTGCAGCCCCCTCCCTCCCCTGTCTGCCTCCTGGTGTGCCGCACTCTGCCTGGCTGTGAGTAATCAGTACTTGGTGACTTGGTTTCTGGTACCCCCAAAAGGTGGCAAGTGCAGAGCACAGATGGGCCTCCTACAAAAGCGATCTCACTCGCCTTTCTCCATGAAAGGAAACAGGCTAATTCATGTGGGACAAAGGGTCACCAGTTTTCTATTACCAGTGTGCTAACCCAAAAGTCGAAAAGAGTCGAAAAGTTTAAACACCATCCAGCGCCCTTCCTTTCTGAACCAAGCTCATTAGCAATCCAAAATGTCAGGTCCATCACTTAGAGGCAGCGCTGCCTGGAATTACAGCCCAGACCACCTGTGCTGGGAGGCCCTGTTCCAAGTGTTCCCAGTGGATGCAGGTTGCCAGCCATCTTTGCCCATCACCCAGCAGAGGGAAGCCAGCATGGAAGAGTGGAGCTGCTTCAGGACCTAGGGTAGGTGTTATTTGTTCCATATGTTTGCCAGCAGGGCCCATGTACAGCCCTTAGTGTAGACCTTCAAGTGCCACAAGTAGGGACCACACTGAAACGCACATGTTCGTAGCAGACTCCACGGCTTTGCATTTGCCATGCTGAAGATGCCCAGAGGTCGGTTGTCAGGTGCACCCTGGCTAGGAGATGTAGTCCATCAGAGGGACATCCCCACAAATTAAGAATATTGTTCACGGTACACTTGGAATGTATGGCTATCGAAGTAATATCCACAACCAATCATCGTCACTTCTGTAATGAAGTCCAGAACTGACTACTGAGCTGTTATTAAATCTTAAACAACATAATTAATCTAAAACAGATCATTCTTTACAAGCCCAACTGCTTCTCTTGTGTAATAGTCTCCCCTTATTGAAATAGATGTTGTTAATTTTAAAAGTTAAATATATATAAGATGTAGTTTTAAAACCATTTCTCTTTTACTTTGCTTTATATGGAGGATTCTACTTACCATAAAGAACAAATTAATGATGACTTTGGGTTTTCCATTTTTGTTCTTTGTCTCCGAATGTGAGACTACATGATTTTTTAAAGTTACTTATAATAAAAAATAAAGAAAGAGAAAGCTGGGCCATAATTTAGTGGTTCAAGTGCTTACCTCACATACACAAGGCCGTGAGTTCAATTTCCCAATACAAAAATTTTCCAACATAAAAATTAGCCCGGTGTGGTGGTGCACAGCTGTAATCCTAGCACTTGAGAGTCTGAGACAGGAAGATTGCCTTGAATTTGAGGCTGGTCTGAGCTACATAATGAATTTTAGATCAGCCTGGATTATAGAGGAAGACTCTGTCAAAGAAAGGAAAAAGAAAAAATGTTTTGACATTAAGCTTTTGCTGTAGGTTAATCTCTTTCATGTTTACTTTATATCATTTACTTATTTATTTCAATTTATTTATTTTAGTATTAGAGATTGAGCCCAGGACCTTCACACATCTTCAGTCCTCTTTTAAATTTTTTTATTTCTGAGACGGGGTTTTGCTGAGTTGCTAAGGGGACTCAAATTTACTATGCACCTGCCTCAGCCTCCTGGAGTTGTGGGAATACAAACGTGTGCCACAGTGCCTGGCTTGTGGGATGATTTCTCTTGCGCCCTCCTATGAGCCTTGTGGAGCAAAAACAAATCCTGTGACCCTTTAGCTTAGAATCATAAAATGTGTGTGACTGTGAAGGAAAGCGATGAAAAAGAGTCCTGGGAAGACAAGTGACAAGGAGTCGGCAAAGGAGGAGTGAGAGGCACTGCCAGCCCTGAAGAGGGGCGCTTGCTGTTTGTTTGTTTAAATAGGGGGTGGATGCTGTCGCCATTCAGAACGTCCCAGGCTGTTCTGAAAATGGGCAAAAACCAATAACCTACTTACTTGTTGGAGATAAGTGAATCAGCCTATGTTGAGTATAACTTAGGGCTGGGGGACCAGAGCTTGGGGTGGGCAAGACAGCTGGGGAGATCGTCCTTCTGTGTCCCCCATGGCATGGTCATTTCTGTGCAGGACCAACAGGCAGATGGTTTGCTTTTGTGTTTGTCTGTTCAGGACCTGGGCAACTGGGTAAACCCCAGGTTCTCCGGGCAGTCCTGCTGGTGGCAGGCAGGAGGGCCACCGCAGAGCAGGGAAGCAGGACATGACGACACAGATCTGTGAAGAAGCCCGCTTGTTAACTGGCAAACACATAAAAAAGCTGAACTACGAGGTACAATAAATGTGAGGCCCTATTTAATATTTATCATCAAAGTGTAGAAATCGTTTAGTAAAACATTTTATATTTTATAAAAGGTGAATAGCTTAGAAATATCTTAGTAACCAATACTGTATATATCACAAAGAGTTATAAGAATCATGATACAGTAAGGATGTCAGTGAAACACGTGGGTTTTAGCAGATTTTGAAGAGTGACCTGCTTATCTTTGCACAAACTTGTGACTTTGGAAAAGTGTTGTAAATTTTGTTGGAGATAAGGGCTGGGTTCCAGCAAGGCCTTGCACCTGCAGCCAGCCCCGCGGTAGGGGCTAGTGTGTGAATCCTTACCTTGACTGGACAGAAGTCTTCCCATAGAGGTGCCTTCTCTAGCATTCACCAGGCATGAAAGGGTGGCCAGCCAGCTCTTTTTTTTTCTTGGCTGTCTACAAAGAAGAAGGAAATAGAGACCCCATAGAAAGAAATAGAATTGTTTGGGTGGGTGGGTGGGTGTGCACATGAGCTTGTGTAGGGCAGAACACAATGTGTTCAGAGGTAGCATCATGTTCCCAAAATCTCCATCACCTCTCTTCTGGCTGTGTCATGCTGTTCTTTGGAGTGGGGCAGGTTTGCCCACTGCGCTAGGGAGGCACACACGTGGCTGAAGGTGCAGTGTCTTCCAGGGATCCACACTCATATCTGAGACCCGTAGAAGTGCTGCTGTCTCTGAATTATAGGAATAAAATCACAAAGTCTAAATCCACAGAGTATAGTTAAATATCTACCAACAGTGTGGCATTATGTCACTCATCAGCTCGGCCCCACTGTCCAACTTCAGATTGCCATCCTATTTCGTAGTTTGGGGGGTGGAGGGGTTGGGGGGGGGCAGAGTCATTTCAGTGTATTGTGTATGACATATGTGGCTTTCTACAAGCCAGAGTGTGCCTGGAACCTGGAGCTTTTATTGTGACCCTGCCACAGAGCTGTCCCTAGAAAGTCGAAACTGAAACACACAGTGCAGGAGATGAAACCAAGAAAAAGACTGAGCAAGTAGCCTGCACCTGGATAATGATACAATCATGCTGTGCAGCTCACAAGGCCCGCTGCTCTGCCAGGGACTCATCATATGGTCCTGCCTCTTCTCAAAGCCCTTACCATTTAAAAAGCCAGATTGCAAATTGGTTTGAATCCCCCAAATGCCCCTGCTAAGTCACTCTGTAACCCTAACTTCCTGCCCTGGGCACCTTGTTCAGAGCCAGGGTTGCCTTCGTAGAACTGCGTGTCCTCCAGGATGTGTGACCTTTCTACAGAAGAGCGAGCATTTTCTCATGCCCTCTAGAGGGCCAGGGGCTTCCCGTGCAGAAATATGCAGAAGTTAAGTTAGGTAAGTTCATCCGACTTCTGCAGACCCATACTGTGGAAGGGTCAGGTGGAGGGTCACCACCCCTTCCATCTCCCTGTCAGTTACCATCTACCTTTGGTTTCCAAGGGAACAGATGTGACTGATGTGGCAGGACCTTTACGGTATCCAGCTGTTCATTTGAAGACTCCAGTACCAGGACAAGTAAACAGGGTCACCTGCCCTCTGGGGCTCCTGGGTTCAGGTGTGTGTTCCTTCCCATTCTTTTTTTTTTCCCTAGCATTTATGGGAATGAAAAATGGTCAGGTGATCTTAAATTCATGATTTGGGTACATAAATAATCTGACCTTAGTAACTTCCTATATGCCTGAAACCATTTATCTACCAGCAATAAGGAAAATTAGTTGATTGCAAAAAAAAAAAAAAAAATTTCTAGTGCCTTTTTGACCACTGGGTTTAGTTTTATAGGGCCTCCCTTGCTGGGGAGATATTTTGAATTTCTGCATCTGTGTCTGGTAAAGATGACATGATGTTGACGGCCAACTCTGTTCCCTGCCTTTTTTTTTTTTCATATTTACACCTTGAATGTAAAAGTGCCAAGCTTTTTCTGGTTGTTTTTGTTTTGTTATTTTGGCTTTTCTTTGATCATCTCATTTTCAAGGGGAAGGCTAGGTGCTGACACCTTTCATTTTTTAGCTCAGAAAGGAAACCCTGAAATTGCTATTTGATTCCCACTAGGAGAGTTGAAGAATGCTTGCTTTTAAAGGGCTAGCCCTATTTTCTAAGCGAAGGTGTGTACAGTAACATGGTTTTCTGTTGCAGAGCTCACCTGATGCATTTTCTAGGCTCAGGGAATGCCTCTGAGAATGAGTCCCTGCACCCAGAAGGCCACCAAGGTGGAAGCTGGGGTTGGGGAATTGGGCGGGGGGATGGGGGGGGGCTTCCTTGTCCCTGGGACTCTTAAAGTTTAGCTTGTCTTTGTGGCATTCACACCAAGTTTGGATTCTCTCTGGCTTTGTAAATCTGAGCTAGCAAAAGTGTACAGTTTACTCTGCAAACTAAAAAGTGATAGGTGGGTCCTTAGCAGAGAAAGTTGGATCCTGCGGATATAAATATTATTGTCTTTTTTTACTCAATCTGACAATCCCTGTGACTTGTGGGGCTTTAGCTCCTCTCTAATCCCAGCCTTTTCACACCTCAGTGATTAATTGTCAGGTCTCTCTGTTAAGAGATGCTGTGTCTAGGGCCATGCATGTGCAGGGGGTGGCAGAGACTCCATGGGCCCCGTTTCCCCCTCCCCCCACCTAGTCACTGTGACGCAGACGACCTTTATTTAGCAGAAGGTAGGTCTGCGAATCCGCTGAATGTCCGATTGCGATCTCGCAGGCAAGACTGCTGCTTCAGCAAGGTTTCTTTGCTGGTCTGTGGCAAGGTCCCCCGCTTCATTTTCAAGGTGTCCTCACTTGCTGCCTTTGAAGGGCTTTTAATGGATTCGCTTGATATACCTTCCAAATGGGGTACTTTGTGCGTTAATTCAGTTTGTGATAAAGATCCCTTTTACCCTCCTTTTCATAATTCTTCCCCGAGATATGAAGTACGCTAGAAGGTTAGATGTGGCATTTAATTTTTCCACAAAACCTATCCATAGAGGGGGGAAAAAAAAGATTCAATTTCATTACTATTCATGTGTAAGAATACTGAAGGTGGTATACTGAAGGAGGTAACTATTTCTTCTTCTATCAAAGGGAGAACAAATCTGTCTTTGAGCAAGTAGCTCAATTCTTATTTAAAAGATAAAAGGTCACCTACAATATGCATTCCTTTAAAGCTGTAGTATTCGGGTAGGAAAGGAGCTGTCATACCTGGACATATTAATTTTAAATTTTATTGCGAAAAAAAATGTGGGGTGCGTCTACTATCTATGAGTTCAGAAAATCTGTTTATGTCTGTTTCTTTTTATCCTAAAATGAACCCTGCAAAATGTGGGTCCGAGTTCTTGGTTTTTAGGTTAAGTCTGAGAACTAAAAAACAAATCTTAACTTGGGGATTTATTTTAATCAAACCTTCAGGAGAAATGACATGGATCTGATATGATAAAATTTACAAGTGTGATTTTAGCATCCTATGAGGTTTTTATTATTATTATATTTACGGATGTAGTAATAAGTAAAACAACACATAGCCACATTAATGACAAAAATGGTACAGTATCTCTTTAGGCAAAAGACAGTCAGGTCGCCAATATAATTTCAGGGACATATTTCTTAACTTTTTTTGTTTGTTTGTTTGTTTGAAACCATGTAAGAGCCAGGCAAAGGGCCAGCATGAACAACAATCTCAATTATATGTTATTGAGTTGTATTCAGCAATTAAATGTATATCCCCAGTGTGTGGGGTCTCCAAAGCATAGGGGCAACTTGTTCATCATTTAATTAGAGATCCACTTATTGAAAAGACCAAAATTGGTAGTTGAAACTTTGCCCTTGGACCCAGAAATGATTTATGATTTGCTACGTTCCATCTGTGAGACTTAGTGAGAGACGTCTACTAGTTCTATATTTAGGAAAGCATTGATGACATTAGCCTGTCTTTTTATTAAAATCCTTTGTCAATGCAATTAAGGTCACAATAATCATAATAATAAATAGACAAGAGGTTGAGGGTGGGGTGGTAGGGACAGTTACTTGATTTGAAATGAATAAATTGTCTTCTATGAGGGAATTGATGCTTCAGTGCATCGGCCTGCGTTGAGCCTGGTCGCAGAGCTACGCTTCCGGACTGCCTGGAAGACGGCTAGCCTTCCTGTGTTCCGCACAGTTGGATGTCTACTCTCAATGACCACTATGGCCCTAAACAAGGCCAAGGGGCTTGGTCTCCCTTCCAGAGGATTATTTTGGCAAAGTATTTGACTCATTTAGAAAACTTAACTGTCCATGTGAAAATGAGTAGGTTGCAGTGGCCTTGTCTGTCAGCTTTTGCGTGTTTTTTTTTTTTTTTTACACAGAACAAACAGTCCCGATCTCAGTGGTGTCAGTAGTGCATGTTTATCCCACACTTGCGTCACATGTAGCCTGCTAGTTGGCTGCTCCTCCTCTCTGGTTTCCATTCCAGCATACAGAAGGAGGGGTGTGCCTCACCCTCATCCTGCTGTGATGGAAAACAGAAAGAACAGTGGTCAAGTCAACCTGGTTCCCCTTCCATTGACCAAGTAAGTCATAGACATAAAGGAGAAATCAGGAGACTCCCACAGGGAGGGGAGCAAAGAACTGGGAACAGGAATACCAACCTAGCACAGATGGGGCTGTGAAGATTCAGTGTACACTTACTGAGGAGTTAATCACGTCTGATCCTGGCCTGTCCTTTATATTCCTTCAGTCAGGATCAATGTGGCTGGAAATCAGGGTGCCCATATTAGCTACCCTGCCCAGGCCATACTTTGCTCCAATGAGGTAGCAAAGGCTTTTTTGGAAGAGCAGTATCCCAAGAAGAATCCCAACAAAGCGGTGTAAACAGAGAAGGAAAAAGCCATCACAAGACTTCTTGCGGGAAGGGAAGGATGCTGCAATTATGAGGGTGTTTTGTTCTAAAGTGGACACTAATAGGCCACTCTGTCTCCTCTGAGCTAGCTTTGAATAAATCCTTTTTCTGCTTTAGAAACAACCAAATAAAGTAGATTAAAAAAAAAAAAAACCTTTGAGGATTGGCATGCACTCCACATCTCCGTGTTTCATGCCTTGCCATCTGAAGGGTGTCGTGTGTCTGTTGGAGGACACAGCATGGTGAAAGTCTGAGGGTCAGGCCGCAGAGGGCCAGACTTCATTCTGCACTTACCAGAACCAATAGCCCTGCACATGGGACTCCACAGTAGTTTTCTCACCCACAAAACAAAGACAAGATTTGTCGTGCTAGATTGTTGCAAGGATTAGAATTGCTAGGCTCCATCTCTAAACATGAGGGCATGGCCCCTGGGAAAACACAGACACTGTGAGATGGTAGACGTGAGCATGAGCTTTGACTGTCTTGAAACCACAGGGTCACTAGCAACTGCACTTCGTGTACTTTGTACCCATTCGTCAATCTGTGAGCCCATCGTTCTCATACTGGGTTCTCTGAGACAAATCTTGTGAGCTCTTAGAGACCAGCCCTTTGCTGACCCCATGGCTTCTGTCTTCAGCACCTGCTACTTGAGGCCTTTTGTCTCCTGTCCACAGAACACTTCAGGGCCCCTACCTGATGGCTTGCCCTGCCTGCTGTGCTGGTGTCCTTCTCTCTGGCCATACTAAAGTCCCTAGGCATGACCTGTTGTTTCCCCTCCTGCTACGTCCTAAGGGCCTGGAGCTGGGAAAGCTTCTCTTGAAACCTCTGTGCACCGGAGCCTGTGTGTTTCTTTAGGGCCTGGTAAATGTGTGCCCTGTCCCTGAGCTGTGTCCCACCAGGTCATGTGGACTCCGGGGCTGCCCTAGTGCCCTGTTAAAGGGCTTCCTATGGAAACTGATGAGTGTCTCAACAGCTCATCTAGAAAAGGTATAGGTGGGAGAATCTCTGTCCCCCAGATTTCTTCCCTCTCTAAGAGTTTTCAATCTGCTGCCTTCCTGGGAAGCCTACATGCCTGCCATTTGGTGCCACCTGACCCATTGCTGTTGCCAGCAACCAGGTCATCACACCCGAATCTAGATAATTGAAGTCACCTCTGCTATTGTCAGAGCATAGGAAGACCAGCCAAGTGCTGGATGGAGCGTCAGGAGGCAGCCCTGGCTGGAATCATGACTAAAATCCTTGGGGCCAGATGTTTCTGAACTCAGAATTTTTCACATTTTAGAAAGGTAATGTGCTCCGTATTCTGTGGATTTCATAGGTCAGCAAACTTGTGGAGTTTAGGCCAAATCTGGCCCAAGGGCGGTTTTGTGTAAGTAGAGTTTTATTAGTCTGCAGCTACACCCATTTGTTACGTATTGTCCATGGCTGCTTCCAGCCACCTTGGCAGAGCTGGGCAGTCAGGACCACAGCCGTGTGTTCATAAGAATTTAATTATTTTCCCTATGGCTCTTCCAGAAAGCATTCTGAGACTTGTATAATGTATGCTTTAGGAGGCAGCACCTTATAATTAAATACATGGAGACCTCTGTATTAAAATGAATATTCAGGGTTGGGGACATAGCTTAGTGGTTAAAGCACTAGCCTAGTAAGTGTAAAGCCATGGGTTCAACTCACTGGCACCACGTAAGTTGGCCAGAAAGGCACATGTCTGTAATCCCAGTACATGGAAGGCTGAGGCAGAATTGCCATGGATTTGAGGCCAGCCTGGGCAACATAGTGAGTTCAGGACCAGCTGTGGACTATAGCCTGAGACTCTGTATCAAAAAAAAAAAAGAAAGAAAGAAAGAAAGAAAGAAAGAAAGAAAGAAAGAAAAGAAAAGAAAGAAAGGAAGAAAGGAAGGAAGAAAGAAAGACTGACTCAACCATATGTGGTGGTCCATGCCTATAGTCTTAGCTACTGGGGAGGCTGAGACAAGGAAATCACAAAGAAAAAGGAAAGATTATTCACAGTCAATAGGGTAAATAACCTCCAGCCAGGTCTAGATAGCTTTTGCTACCACAACCTCATTGAAGTATGTTTTCTGTGTTGACAGCCTTTTGGATTTCATAGGGTCCCCTGCACTTACAACAGAGAATGATGCATTTTGTTTACATGTGGGTACTGTGTTCCTATTTGTCAATCCTTATTATATCTCTAGCACTCTTTTGAGTTGAGCCCAAAGGACTGCCTCTTGAGCCGGGGCCCTGTGGCAGCCCTGTTCTCTGGCTGAGGAGATGTGGCCTTAGGGACCGGGTAGAGTGCCTTGTTTGTGTTGTGTCCAGCTTCCACCACATTGCTGAAGCTGACCCTGGAGAGCAGATTTAATACCTGTCCATCACAGTCTCTTAGCTTCAAAAAATTATGTGGAAGCAAAGATACTTGGCATGTGTGACCCCTGTGCCTCCATCACCTTCCCAGGGACTCACTGCCCTTGGTACTGAGGCTCCGTGAGGGAAGGGATAGTATACCTACAGCAGGCTCTGACCTGAGGTATTTATGGGCACTTCGGAAATATTGACCCTGGAGTCTTACATGCATTCTTACGCCGTTTTCCTCCCCAGGTCCTAGTGATGTTTAGTCAGTCAGCCCACACCTAATAATTCTTGCTGTGGCCTGAGTGGTAGACAGGTCCCCCCTCAGTATTGTTGGATCATAAGGCTGACGCATTGGCAGTTCAGGAAAGGAGAGTGTGTTCTGAATCTGGGGACTCTCCTGGGTGATCACAGGACACTAATCTCATTCATGGAGGCCGCACCCTCTTGAACTAATTGCCTCCCAAAAGCCTCGCCTTAATATCATCACCCTGGGGTGAGGGGTGGAATTTCAACAAAAGAATTCTCAGAGATACACAAATCCTCTAGACCTAGTGATACTTTTATGATTTTTGTTTGGTTTTAACAAGGGTCCTGTGTAAGGTAGTGGTTCTGGTTTAAGACGAGACAAGATGGATGTTATGGTATACACAACTTTTTAATTTTTAATATTTATGCAGACAGATACGTAGCTTGATCGTTATGGTCAGTCCTCCAAATCATGTTGGTTTGAAAAGGTGGTCAGACTGTGGCCCTGCCCATTGGCCAGTTACTTGATGGAATTGGTCATGGTTCATGCAGTGACTGAGTGGACACAGGTGGTGTATGTCAGCAGACGTGTGAAGAGGCACTTCTGACTTCTGTGTGTCTTGACTCTGTATGTCCAAAGCAGGGCTGGTGAGAATACCTGAGATGTGTCCCCTGTCCCCAAGCTGAATGTGAGTTCCCTGTCATGTTTTGTGCACCTGGGGAGTCTTTCCCACCCCTACTCTGCCTACTCCCAGGATGCCCACGTGCATGCTGCTCCCTCTGGACCATTGTAGACCCCTCATTCCATCTGTCTTCTCAGCCCCCTACCAAGGGGACTTTTCCTTGGATGGTGGGATGGGGCTATCTGCATTCATTTCACTTTTCTGTCCATTGAAACATCCATCTACTTTTGGAAGGCACTTCTTCATGTGCACATTGCTTATGGTCAGTAGCAAACTGTGAATCAGGAATTATGTTTTAATCTTCATTTTTAACTCATCATACCAATAACATTAACAGTTAATATTCATTGAGCCCTTACTGGTTGGCATTCAGCACTGTGCTTGTGGTAAACAGTTAAATTTTCATAATAAGCCCAAGATGGTGACTGTGATTTGCCTGAGCGAGAAGGCATTCTTGCATCCCCACCTCTGACCCCTCAGCCCTTGCTTGTAGATAGCTTCCATCTAAATGGGAAAGTGACCAGACAGTCTCATCTGGGTCCTTGTTGTAGTCCTCTCGGATTCCCATCACCAACCCCAGAAAAGTGGCTGAAACAACAAAAACAGAAGCTTTCACAAGCTAGGAGTCCGAGATTGTCTTCATGGTTGATCTTGCCTGAGGCCTGCCTGCTTGGCTTGGCGATGGCTGCCTTCCCCGAGTCTGTGGTATTCAGATTCCAATCCTGTTTCTTATTGATCACACCGATCAAGTTGGATTAGGATCTGCATTAATCACCCCATTTTACCTGATCCAAACAGGGTCACATTAAGCAGAAGTTAAGGCTCAAGCAGGTAGAGTTTGAGGAGCTGCTCTTGAGTGGCCTGTTCACACTTTGGATTAAGATTAAGTGTGTCTTTGTCAACAGTGGCTTCAGCTCTTGTCCTGTGCACGTAGTGGCTCTTGAGAGAGCCCCTTTTGCTGCCTCCTCTCTGCTATTGTGTGAGGAGAGGGGGCAGAGGAGGCTTGGAGTCACTGCATTGGGCCTGGATCTCTCCCCACCCCAGGACAGAGGCTGCTGTCATGGAAGGACAACATCCCCTCAAACCCCGATTCCCAGTTGCTTTGCACTCACTGAGACACTTTAGTGCCACATGAGCACTCACAGAAGATGACACGTGACCATCCTCATACCTCAGCATCTCTCTTGTATCCCCCACTAGCAGGTACAGGATTTTTTTTGGGGGGGTGGGGGATACTTTTGCTCTGTAGGAGAAGGCTACATAATGAAGAATATTTGGCCTTGGACTTTCTAAGATGAGGAATCTAAGAAACTATATAATCGGGAAACAATGGGATGAAGGTTACATAATGAAGAATATTTGGCCTTGGACTTTCTAAGATGAGGAATCTAAGAAACTGTATAATCAGGAAACAACGGGATGTTCTAATTTGAAGGACCTAGAAAGGATGCCAGTCCATCTGGCCAAGAACCTGCCTCAGGCTTGGGTTTGGAGTCAGGTTTATCCGGTTGCTCTGATTTTCCGCATTTCCTCCGTTGCCTTACACAGAACTTTCTGTATCTACTGGAAAGAACCAGGAAACGCAGGAAGCGGGGAGGCCCAGACTTTGTCCCCAGAAAGCAGAAAGTAGCTACATTGTCTGCAAAGCGACTATGTCAGCTATCCTGTCCAAATCAGGCCATAGACATGGAGCGGTGTGGGACAGTCCACATGCCCTGTTACTTTGTCCCAGACACCTGTGCCCTGAAAAGTTTGCATCAGGATCCACATTTTAATATTTATCAGTGTACTTCCTGCTTCTCTATGCACTCCTGCTGCACAAGAATTGATTTGCAAGAAATATGTTTGGTTTTTCTTTCTTTTTTTCCCTTTTTTTTCGTGCACAGTGTTGGCAAAATATGTATTTGCATAGAAATAATCTTTAGTGAGCTCCACTTTCAAGTGTGTCAAATTTATAAATATCACTCCTGTAATGACATATTTTGGGTCTGGATTTCCTCTTCAGTTTATGTCTTTCATTTGTCATGTCTGGGTCACCATGTACTGCAATTATTTGGTGGGGATCTTGTCTCTAAGCAATTTATTTACCCAGATTGCATGTCAGGAAATTAAAGCAGCTCTATTATTTAAAAAAAATATTTATTATTTGTTTATTTCATGTCAGAATGTCAAAAGGAAGTAATCTCATTCACAGATCCTATTAAAGATTCCTTTTGCCAAGGTACTGTGTGTGGCAGGCTTTTTACCTCCCATTCCTTCTCCCCCCTCCTATCCCACCCCCAGGCCACAGTTCATCTCAGAAGATTCTGGCTCTAATAGACAAGGTAGAATGCTGCAGAGACCAGATGGTTTTAGCTCACACCTGTGAAAATGCTGGGGATCTGTGAAACATTGAAGTTAATGACCAGAACTGGGCTGCCAAGTTCAGTGGTGTTTTCCTTAACTCGCACATCATTCTGGTTAACTGAACTTCCCATAAACTGCAGGGAACATTTGCTTGGAACGCCTAAACCTCTTCCTCCTCCACCCTTGTCAGTGCCCTGGTCCCTCATGTCCTCGCTCTTTTCTCTGCTTCTCTCCTTCCCTCTCTCCTCTCCCGACTAATTTCTCTTTCCCTCCTGGATCTGCATCATTTTTCATCTGCTGGCTGCAAGTCTTCATCTACCCAGATAGCTTCCTCCTGGAAGTCTTGTGTCTGGGAGCTTCGGAACTTGGTTTTTCCTGCCCGGTATCTAACATCCCATTGTGAATTTCCTGTCAGTCACCCCGTGGTGTTCTGATCTTCTGGACAGTGAGTGGAACACAGTTTTGCCTTTAAACTTACCCTGGTTTCTCATGATACTCCTGGCTGCTCTTAGAGTGAAAATTCTTTGTTGCACTAGTTGCAGGAAGGTTTTTCTTGCTTGATTCTGAGCTGCCAAATTCAAACTGTACCTTCTGTGCTCATCTTTATTTTATTACCTAATACCTAGGCAGCAGGAAATCCTGGGAAAATCTTTTTTAAAAACATGTATATTTGGAAGTAATAAGGGATGCTTTCTTCTCTCTGCACTTCCTCCCTTTCCCTAGCTCTCTAAGCTTATAGCAAAGCAAGTCTGACCTTACCATGATGACTCTTTAGAGAGGAACCCTGACTGTGTTCTCTTCCCCTCAATGACAGATGGATCCTGGAGCGGCCCTGTAGGTTTGTGCAGACCCTCCTTAAATGTGGGTGTAATTTGTGTTTTACTGCTAACCAGAGGGGATGTCGCTTCTAGGATTAGGCTCTTCTGCCTGGCAAATTAAAGGGGTATTGCAGGTCTAATTAAAGTCTGCATTGTTCAGATTTTTTTCGGTTAATAAGATGGGATATCTGCCCTTTAAACAAACGACTGAGATCAGAAGCTCTCTCCACTGCCTATTGAGAGAGGTCGAGGTGGCAAAGAGCTACAGAGGCCTTCTGGGATTTGAGAGGGCTCCAGTGTGGCTGGCAAGGAAATAAGGACATCAGTCTTCCAACTACAAAGAAGTGAATGCTGCCAACAATCTGATTGGCTATTCTAGCCACACCTCTAATGAGACCATGAGCCCTGGGTAACTGGATTTCGACCTGGTTGAGAAACTGAGAAGCTCATCCAAGCTCAGACTTCTGACCTGTGGAAACTGTCACATCGTAAATGTGTGTTGTTTTAAGCCACTAGGTTTGTAGTCCTCTGTTCCCCATTGATAGAAAGTGAGTGCCCTCTGCATAGTTGATACTTTTTTCTTTCTTTGATGTTTGGATGCTCAGCAAATTAATCCTAGCAAGTGACTGACCAGGCTCAGGTGATGTCAGTTACCTCAGAAGCAATAAAGTAGTCCCTCCTTCTCTGTGAGAGACTCATTCCAGGATCCTCAGAGATGCCTTTGATCACAAGGACAGATGAATCCTATGTGTCTTCTTGGTTTTTTTTTTCCCCAATATATACATGTCTGGAATAAAATTTAATTTATAAATTAGGCATGGCAAAAGATTAACAATCATTACCAATAAAGAATATGGAAGCGTGATGATGCAATGCTGTGAGAAAGTTGCCAGCATCAGTACTCATGTGTTTGGGTGCCATTGTGAAGTAAAATAAAGGTTAAGGGACCACAGCAGTCTAATATCATGACAGTGACTCTGAAACCTAAGACAGCCTCTGAGCAATGAATGGGAGGGCAGTGTATGCTGCCTGGAAACAGTGGGTGGAGGATGGCATCTGATATAAAATTTGAAAGTATTGTTTATTTCTGGCACTTCCTATTTAATATTTTCCAAGTCCAGTTGACCATAGGTAACAGAACCAGCAGGAAACAAAACCTCCAGTGAAGTGAAGACAGCTGTGTGTGTTTTGTATAAGCACCTTGCTTTCTTCAGAATTTTTTAACTAGAAAATAAAAAGACTGGTCTCGAACTTCGAGTCCAAGTTGTAGATTGCAAAATGTCATCCAGAGCTCTGCCTGTGGCCAGGTCTTTCCTCTAGCAATTGTCTTGGGACTTCCTGAGGAGAAACCAGGTGACTGGACGGTAGGCATTGCACTGTCCACTTTATAGATGGGGAAAATGAGAGCCCACCGTGTCTCATCCAGAGGACGCAATGCAGGTCCTCCATGTGGAATCTCATTGACCTGAGAGGTCGCATGATTGCCATTAGTTTCTGAGGCAAGCCAACGGCAGGATGAAGTTAAAATCTCACTCAGGTATTTTTAGAAACCTTGTTTTCTTTCTGCAATTTCAGTCTTCCTTTCCTATTTGGCATGGGACCATCTCCCCCTTTGAAAGGCTCCCATGTGGGCCCCTAGGCCTTACAGACTTTTAACTGGAGGGCCCAAGGAGGCCAGATAGCATTCTCTGCTTTCTCTGCTCACCCAACCCTACATTGTTCTTTGTATGCTCCTTTTTTTTTTTTGTCACCTCTGAAACAGGATGAAGAATCCAGTGGTTTGCTTGGAACACGTGAACTTCTTTATCACATTAATACCAACTCGTATCTTATTTCCCACTTGCAGTAAGAAAGCCATTCAAAACTTTCCCTCACAGGACAATATCTTTAATAGCTTCTGTGTGTTTCCTATTTTTGGCTGTTTCTGTATAAACAGACTAATCTAATAGCACACTGAACCCATCTAACTTGGCAGGAATTCAGAAAATCACTCATTTCTATGGCAAGCTGGGATGCCGGGGTGGGGGTGGGGGCTAGGCCTCACTTTTATGCAGAACGATTTTCCTTAAAATTGTCTTTCATGAACATAATGTGTCTATCACTTGGAATTCTACAGCAGTCTGAGTGGAAATTATTTATTGCAGAAAGGCACAATGGTGAAAGAGAAGGTATTATTCCCCGGAACAATTTCTGGCTCGAATCCATCTGCCTAAAGGAGCAAGTATTGTGGGAATGCAGCCGTGAATGGTGGCATGGCTGAGGAAGGTGGCATCACCTACGGGCACTCGCACAAAGCTGGGCTCGGTTTCTCTGGAAGCTGAGCACATGCTGGCCCTCTGCACAGACCCCCTGAGTTTCCTGGCCAGCCTAGGGTTGTGCCTCCATTCCTGGGACAAGAGCTCCTTCTGGGAGGAGGTACCTCCGCTGGCGCAGGCTCCGATCTGTTGCCACATAAACACACATTGCCGGTCCCAGGCTGTCCGACGTCTTGGCTTTCACTCCTGAGCGAGTTTAAGTGTTAGCTAAGGTCCTCATCCATCACACTCATGGAGTCCCAGCAGACTAGGCCTCACAGGGGTCAACAACAGCTCCAGCCCCAGGCTGCAGTGACCAGGGTCCCTCCCTGGCCCCAGGCTTTGTCTTTCTTTTCCAAGAAGAATTAGCCACATCCTGATTTTGGGGGGTGAGTGTTGACTAATTGGTTTTGCAGTACTGAGGATCGAACCTGGAACCTTTCCACACAGCTGTATCCCCACCCATTGTTTTTGTTGACCAGGCTGAGCTTGGACTTACAAGCCTCCTGCCTCAGCCTCCTAGAGTGCTAGGATCACAGGCACATGCCTCCACGCCTGGCTTTCTTTGGGGAGCTGGGAGTTGTTTCCATTTCTTTCATTGTTTGTTTTTATCGCTCTGCCTCCTAAAACTTATCTCATACACATAGGCAAAGGTTAGCAGGCAATATTATTTCTAACATCTCAGTGATGTTTATTTCTGTTCTATAAAAATCATACTAAGGGGTGGAGTGTAGCTTAGTGGTAGATCATTTGCCTAACTTATGCATGACCGTGAGTTCTATTCCTAAATAAATAATAAATAAATAAAATGAAAATAACCTACCATTCCCACTAGAGAGTAGCACATGGTGTGGGTGAGTGCCCTCATCTAATGATTCACTGTGTATTATCCAGTGTCCTTCCATGACACTCTTTTGTAGACATGTTTCCTATCACAGTTGTCCCCAGAGGAAGAACCCTGAGACCTGACTGGCTGCACAGCCTGAGTTCCAAGTCCCAAACAAGGGGGTAAAAAAATGCTCATCCCAGCCAAAGACCTCAAGGCTACCAGCAACCCCCAGCCTGGGCTCTCAGTTTACATGCACCTGCCCTAGGTGGCGATGTCTTCTCCAACACGTGGGGTTGCCTCTTCTGTAAGCTTGTGAATGACAGCTCAGGATGTCAACAGACACCCTCAGGTGGTCTGTGGAAGTCATGGTAGAATCACAGCAAAGATAAGCCAGAAAGAAGAGGTGAGTAGGACTCAGGTGGAGGGAGAGAAAGAATGAACGTATGATAGAGAGATGAGAAGAGCTGGCAGGGACAGGAAATAAACAACTCGGTGCTAATCCCTAGGGAAATTCTGGACCGAGTATACATGCGTTTTCTGAAGTTGTACTTACTTCTTTATGTTTATTTTACTTTTTGTGATGCTAGAGGTGGAACTCAGACTTTATGTGTGTGGGATTGTATGTTATTTTCCTTCTACTAACTTATTGTTTATTTAGACATGTGCTGTACTGCCGAGCCACACCCTCAGCCCCTTTTGTGATCTGAGTGTAGAGCGTCCCCTGAAATCCTTGTGTGTTTGGATGCTGTGGATTGTCTGTGGAATCCGTGTGCTGTTAAGAAGTGCAGCCTGGCCGGGAGGGGTGGATGACGGGCTCGTGGTAGATTATGGGCAGGTAACACATTACTGGACATGTAGTCTAAAAGGTTATGAACTCTTGTTCCAGATTCTTCTGGGAGCCCCCAAATCCTAGATCATTACCAGTGGCCCACAAATGGTGTGAGATTTCATGAAACTATGAACTGAAGTAAACCTTTTCTAACTTAAGTATTGGGTACTGAGTCCCAGCTATGAATAAGTAACTAAGACAGCTCCTAGTTCATTTTTCAAACAAATGGGAAATAGATAGACAAATTAAAGGTGTACAGGAGAGCAGAGAGTGATTTCAGGCATCCTGAGTATAGACTGAAGGTAAGTAGCTGGAGACAGTAGTTGGTCCTCCTGAAATATTCAGACTGAGGGAGGTGGGCACTATCCAGCTGTGGCTTTGGCCTGACTCCACGTGTGGCCTTGTGTCCATGTTGGATATCACCTGTGAAAATGCACTGTTGGCAGACAAGAAGATGTCTTTGAGAGAGTGGTCCGAGTAATGTGGGACATTGGGACCAAGGCCCAAGTGAAGATGCTAAATGAAGTGGAAGGAAATGGGGGACTTTGTAAGGACCTTCCAGGGATAGCTGCTGTCATGCTGTGAAGAATCCATTCCTTTCTTTGGAGATCTGAAAACAAAGACTGGCTGCTTGACCATCCTCTGTGGCTGCTGGCCCTAGGATGTCACCTGGGAAAGACACAATTTCTAAGTAAGTCTCCTGGCTTTTTATACTTAAGATCTCTCTTTATTCTCACCTTTGTGGTACCCAGAAACTTCAGCCTAAATTAAGCTCAGCCCACATTTTGTGGTTATGACTTTGAGACAGGGTCTTGCTAAGTCATTAGGTTGCCCATGATTGGCTCAAACTTGGAATCTTCCCGCCTCATCCTCCCTGGGTGCTGGAGTTGCAGACATGTGCCACCACACCAGGCTCAAAGTCAACCCTCCTTGTCAGTCTTAGGGGCTCTGATGTTTTCCAAATGCTTTCTTTCTCCTGTATTCATTCAGCAGTTGTGACTGCCATCTGCATCAGGAGCCTCCTTGTTGGCCTTAAATGCAGAGTCCCAGGCACATGTGTCCACTCTGGTGCTCTGGGTCTGTAGTGAAGGGACATGTGGTCCTGGGAGTCTGTGTTCCTGCCTGGCTCCCAGGGTAATTCCAAGGTAATTCCATCTCCCAACAGGATTGTACTCCTTAGAGATAAGAACCATATTTTCTTTCTTTACTTATATGCCTCCCCATACAATGATTATTACATAGAATAAATGCTGAAGTGCTTGTTAGTGGATTTAATCTTTAAGCGCTCTTTGTCTGGAATTTGGCAAAATAAACACAACCATTGTCCCGTGCGTTGTGAGTGGAATGCCAGAATGGAATGTCACTGTTTTAAGTCTGGGGCTAATTTCTTGGTTTCCAGTGAATGATGAAAGGAAGAGAAGACCCTTAGAAAAGTGTGAATGTTGATGCAGAGACTAGTCCAGTGCTTCCTTCCAGATGATTCTGTGAGGGATTAAGAGGCAGGCTGTTGTGAAGCTCCCATTAGTGATGGTCCCAGGCCCCTACTCTCTGGGCATTTATCTTGCAAGTGGCATATTTAAGGGATGTTGCTGTTCTATTTTATCTGCAGAATTGCTTTCCATTCTGAGGACTTTCATATAAGTATTCCCTTGAACCCGTTCCAAAAAGTGGATTTTTAACCCAATAGACCATAAATGCAGTGTTTTATCGTGCATACATATTTCAAAATGTGAATGTAAGTAGATTTAGCAAAGTTAAAATAAAATTAAAACTTTTCAAAGGGCACCATGGTTTGCTCTCCTGTGTTAGACTTTTCCCTTTGGAGTTTTTATGCCATTTAAAAGACTCTAAACACTGGAAGACTTTTTTTTTTTTTAACTTTGCCCAAGGGACGGGGGTCAGAAAACACCAGTGAGATCTGCTTCCCTTTGCTTCCCTCCAGCACTGTCCCAGTGGTGTGGGGTAAGCCCTGCGTCTGTGAGCCAGTGCCGGTTGTAGTCATGGTCCCACATCGGCTTCTCCCTAGAGCCTTTCCTTCCCCACTTGCCTTTCTTGAAATCCCTTCTTCAAGTAGAAGCTGGAATCATCTTTCTAAAATAGAAACCTGATCTTGCCATAGCCTGATTTGCTGTTCCTCATTTGATGCTTTAGGAGCTTGTCCTATCCCTTTGGATAAAAATCAACACCTTTACCAAGCCCTGGAAATCTGTCAATTTCTGCTGCATACTCTCCTCCATGTTTCCCTCTTTTCTGCCACAGGACCTTTCCATGGGCTCTTGTCTATACCTGGAAGAGTCATCTTCTCCTCAGCTCTTCAGGTGAGTGGCATCATCACTTGTGGGGCCTGGAGAAGGGGTTCCCTCATCTAGGATTCAGCTAATGCCACATTTTCTAGCACATCTCCAAGTACCCCTCACTTACAACTTCCTGTCATCTTTCTTTACTGTTTCTTGGTCATGCAGGCATTCATTTACTTTTCCCACCAGACCCTCAGTTTCACATTGCAAGGACCATCTGTTTCCTCCTTAATCTATCACTAGTTGCTGGACCACAGAGAATCCTCAGGAGTACCTGCAGAATGAAAGCATGATGTAAGTGTTTTGACACTTCCCCCTCGCCAAGCTGTGAGCTTCACAAGGCCAGGAACATCTCCATTTGCTCATTGCTGCTGTATGGAAAAGACCTTCCATAGCCCCTGCCCTCGGGCAGGCTGCCTGCTGACATAGTAGCTGCTCCCCCGGAGGAGGCTGCCTGTAGATGTGGGTCCTGGTCAGCATCTGTGGACTGGCATTTCAGGATGGCTGTGACCTTTTCCAGGGTGGACAAGAGCAGCTCCCTGAGCCCGAACTGTGTGCACAAGCCGTCTACTTGGTGCATGCTTAGTAGGGACCTGCATGGCTAGCCACAGGTAAGGCCCTCTGTGCCGTGAGCTTTCCTCATAGATAGCATTTCATGATATTTCTTTGCTCATTGCCGGGGGGATAGTGAGTTTGTCCCTGTGGCTCGCTGGGAGAGGACTGTTGGGAGCTTGTATCTGGCCTCTATAAGAATTTGCCCTCTGTGCTGAGTTTATTGTGGTTAAATCTCAGCTGTGCTCATGGTGCTCTGTTGGGCCCCCTGAGATCCAACGGGACTCACCGAACCTGAGGGTGGTTGTAATGATGCCAGATACACTTGTCTTCTCCGGTCCTGGTTGAGAGCAAACCTCAAGTAGGTATTCAACATGTATTGGCTGAATGAAGGACAGAGGCTGTGTATTATATAAGCTGTCCTTGTATGAGCCACTGGCACATCTGTGACATCTCATCCAGTCTCCGTAACCCATGATTCTCTGTGACGTGCCCTTAGGTCTTACCATTGTCTGACATGATTTCTGCTCATGGTTGGCAGAGGTAGTGCTGGTTAGATGTGACACCAGCTACCCACAACAGTACGTGGACTGACATTCATCAGGAGAATCCGACCATGGCTAACATAAGAAAATTCAGGGCAGAAGTGGGATTTGTTTCATAGAAAGCCAAATTCATTGAATGTAAATGCTTAACATTTATTCTGAGAATATGTCCAACAGGGATTTTCAGCTCTGGAATATTTTTATTCTATGAAATGATGGCTGTTAGAACAGTGGGTATTTGTTCTCATATGTGCACCTCTGTCTCGCATGTGCTTTTGGTGTTAACATGTCCCCTCCTTTATCGGATGGCAGTGAAGAGAAGTGGTAAATGATTCCTCCTTATGGAGATGAACAAGATGGAGAGTTGCCAGCCTTGTGACGCTTCTTTCAATATTTTCTGTCTTTCTGGTACATGAAAACTAGAATCTGGAGATTTCATTTGTAAGCAGATGTTTAGCACATAAAAGCTGAGGTCTCAGAAAGACCTGCTTAACTTTGTTTCCTTAAACTAAGTAACCTCCTTGCAGAATTCCCTCATATTCCTGAGCTTAGTTTTCTTCTCTGTGCAATGTGGTAGCACTAATACCTTCCTGCTCGGCCATCCAAGTCCTTGGATACACTGTGGAATGTGGTACGTGACATGTAGGAGGTGAGCTGGCTCAAATTATTGGCCCTGACATTCAGTTGTTCTGCTGTCCCTCTCTGTGGGTCCTGTGGATGTCCCGCCTGCTCATGTTGCGGATGTATTTCTTTAGCATAAGAGTAGACAAATGAAAGTGAGGAAAGTTGGGACTGTGTTGATGTGACCCCTGCAGCACCCTCGGCACATCCCTGAAAGGCCCTCCCTTCCTCTCCTTCTCACTTGGCCTATTTAATGTGAACTCATCCTGCCCCCCTGCCTCTACACACACACACAAAAGAAAAAAAAAAAAAAACACCTAAAGAAAAAGTAGGAGAGGAATCCCTCATTTAACGTTGCAGAGATAAGAGCTTAGAGAGCATATGTGGGGTACTTCCGCTGTTAGGAACTCGCAGGATTTCCAAAGACTTCCTTCTTCCCACCCCTTCATCCATCGAGGCTTAAATCTAAGATACCCCCCCTCCCCCACTGAACCCTCATGCCTTTGGAAGGTGATTGGATTGTGGAGGTGCTTATCAGTGGATTCATCCAATGATGATTTCCTGTGCTGTTAAGATTCTGGGCCCGGATGCAGGGATGGGCTGCTTGGAGAGAGACCTGGAAGGGTGTCCTCTTGTCCCTGGCTCCTCCTCTCTCTCACTACTTCTTTCATACCATGCTGTGAGCAGCTTTCTTCTCTGCCAGGCTGCTGGCTAACCTTGCGTGGCCTGAAACCTCTGAGATTGTGAGCTAAAATAAACCTCTCTTGAAGTTATGGGCATCAAGTGTCATGTCCATTGATGAGAATAACTGAAACACCACCTCCCCATCTCTGCCAGCCAGGAAAAGAGACCACATTTTAAAACAGAACTGCGAATATAGAACTTGCATTAGGTACTTCTTCAGTTCCCTGCACTGACACTGACTTCCAGCCTTTCATTGTGCGTGTTTCTGATCAACGCCAACAGGCCTCTGGCCTTGGCGGTGCCACTACAAAGTTTCCTGCTTTTCATAAACAGATGGCTGCAAGGCCCGCTGCTCAAGAAAGCGACTTGTGCTCCCTCCTGAGCGTTTCTCTGCTTCGCTGTGAAGTGCGGTGCTGAGCCACTTGATGTATGATTCATAAAGGGAACTCGGCAGGGCACCAGCATGCCAGGTGACCTGGCTGAGCTCCTGAGTGCATCCAGCTGGGGTTGGGCCCCATTTCCCTTTCCACTTTGGTATGGGCCACTGAGGGGCACTGAGGAGGGCCCTTCCCGAGGAGGTGTCCTTTCAGATCTCTTATGGCATTAGACAAAACCCTTGTGCTGATCAGAGGGCCACTTGTCCCTTACAAAGAGGCAACCCCAGGCTGAGTGACAGCCACCTATGGGAGTCATGTGCTGGTTCCTACCATACCAACCAATGCTCTTGAGCCCACAGAGTAGGTGCAGGTGAAATTACAGCCATGCTTACCAGCACCAAAGATCTACTTTGTCAATTTGGATGGAAATATTTCACCGTTTGAGATTTACTTGTGGGAGTCTTTAAGGCCTTTCCAGGTGTCCAGAGGAAAAAGAGCAGCATAGTTGTCAGCCTAGGACAGCTGGTTTAGTGAGTAATAAGCATCTTGTTACAAGTGGGTGCTGAAATACCCAATGACGACCTCTGCTCTCACTTTTTCAGTCAGTTTAATCGTGACTGCTCAACTTATTCATTCATGTGTGGGCTAAAATGTTCTTGGAGTTGGCAAACAAGTAGACATGTAAAAGTTCTGGGACATAAAATTGATGAATCCCGTTTATAAATCTCATCTAAATGGAATGGAGCCAAGGCCAGTGGTTTCCAGACTCAGTGTTTGAGTGACACATGTATTTGTGTGTTTGTGTGTGTGTGTCTTTATGTGTGTGCATGTGCACGTGTGCACATGAATGAGGTGACTGGGTGGGTGAGGGAACTGAGATAGATGCACAATCTGTAGTCAAGGAGTAAAGAAAAATGGCCCAAAGCAGGAAGGGACATGTGCAGAAACTGTTTCAGGCTAGGCCTGGTGGCACAGGCCTGTCATCCTAGCAGTCTGGACGCTAAGGCAGGATGGCTGCAAGGTAAAGCCCAAGCTGGACAACTTAGCAATTTTGTGAGGCCCTGCCTCAAAAAAAAAAAAAAAAAATCAAAAAAGGCTGAAAATGTATTAATAGCTCAGTGAAAGGGCCGTTTGTTTAATCCCAAGCTCTGCAAAAACAAATCAGAGTAACAACAGCAATAAAAGCCCTAGTGCAAAGCTTCTGCACAGGACAGCCTTGGGGCCGATGGCACAGGAGATCACATTTAATGCTGGCAGCATCCCCACTGCTGTGCATGCGTGTTCCCTGCCTTATCCACTGGAAGCCTTGCTCACTGTTATGGTCCCAGAAGTCAGATCTCAAATCTGTGTCTGCTGCGAAAGGAGTAACTCTACAGAACATGTGTAGTGGAGTACCGTGTGACTCCAGGCATGTTGCCACATGGCTCTGGGCTACCTATATTAGGTGTGTAGAGCTCTCCATGTTAACCTCAAGTGCTTTGCCTGCTGATGGAGGCCTGGTTGTCCCTCAGCCCCTCCATGGCACATGGACTTGCATCTGGGCTGCCACTGTAGAACCTACCTTGGGCCTCTGTGGTAACTCACTTGGAAAGGCTGGTGGTTTCTACCATGTTGTCCTTGACCATGCTGAAGAGATGCAGGATGGCTTATGACAGGGTTAGCACTGTGAAACTGCAGAATTCGACACCTCAAGCCTGTGTCCCTGTCCTGGTTGGACCACTCATCTTCTGTGAGCTCGGACCCCTTCTAAGCCTCAGCTCCCTATCTCCACAATAAGGATATTGGCAACCTCTTCCTCCAGATTGCCTGGGAGGATCAAGTGCTGAAAATGCTCACTCAGCCCTGGCACAGGCAGGAACCCTGGAAGACTCAGGGCTTCATGAGCACTGCCCATGCCCTCTGTGTGGTCACTGTCAGCATCACCAAGTCTCCATGTCCCTCATCATCACCTTCATGAAAACTACTAGGTATCTGTTCACCCTTCACCCGGAAGTCTGCTGGACAAACTGAAAGCAGAAGGTCTGCAAAACTCTGAAGTTGGCTTTGCCCTGTGGCCTCAGTCATGGCCACTTTAGAGGAGAAAGATTCTTTGCAAACCAGGTCACTGAGGAAAATGCCTCATATTGTACAGAGCTAAGAGGTCACTGCGGAATCACAGAGGAAGCCCTGGCCTAATTGCATTGATAATATAATCTAGTAACTCATCCTGCCACCACGAAGGTGGACGCATGCTTCCTCTCCTCGCCCCCACACACCACCGTGTTCTCCTAGGAGAGACATCTGTGCGCTGGTCGTGATTAAAGTGCCTTGGACAGACCCTTGCTATTAAGAGTATGTTGGCTCCAGTTTAATAAAAGGTAGTATATTAAAATGGAACCCATTCTATTATTGATCAGTACCAGATATGTCATAGGCCAGATTAAAATTTTGATGATACAAAAGGTATGGAGAGAGAGTGAAGGTTTATTGAATACCTACTATGTGTTGGTGGCTCTGTCAGAAGCCTTAGAGGTCTGGATGCAAAATACCTCATGCGATAAACCAAGAGTGACCTCTCTGATATATTAATATATTTAATCATCAGACTCTCAGTGTTAAAGAAGATTGCAATAGAGGCATCCAGTTGATTGGGGAATAGTTGCTGGAAATGATAACCTGTTTTGAGTAAGCCGATACTGACTTAATGAGGTTTTGCTGAGTATTGTTATTTTCTTCCAGATAGGAAATGGAGGGGGTAGCCCTCCCCTCCCATCATCCTTGGTCCTTTTGCTCATTAGTAATGACCCTAATTTCTCTTGTTCCATGGGAGCTAATGCATTTTTTTGACAGTCGTGGAGATTGAACTCAGGGCCTTTGCACTGAGCCATTGAGCTACATCGCCATCTGTCCATCTGTTTCTTTTCTTCTTTTCTTTCTTTTTTTTTTTTTTTAAACAAAGTCTCAATAAATTGCCCAACTAGGCTTGAAGTTATGAACCTCTTGCTTTAGCCTCCCAGAATACTAGGATTACAGGTGTATACCACCATACCTGGCAATTAATGGATTGGTTTGGGGCGGGTGGGGCAGGGTAGTCTGGACTATCTGGAATTCTGAGAGAGCTCAGTGACTGAAGTGTGTGAACAAAAACTAGTATGTTAGATAGAAATGTAGAGACGGATCACAGTCTCCCCACCTATCTCAGAGCCAGCTTTCTGTTTCTGGAAGAGAACCAAGAAGAATTCCATGGCCAGTCATTTGGCTACCCCTTCCATTAGCTTTTTCATAGCACTGGCTTCAACTAAGTCATTTAGTGAATTCACAAGACCAACCAATTTAAGGGCCTGGGTTTGAATCAATTCCTTATCTAGCCATAGAGCCTGGTGAGGTTTGAGTATGCACCCCTTGTCAGCCCAGTTCCACACAGAGTATCCGAGAAAGGGGTTGGTTGGAGCTAGCCAGCCCTGCTGCTGGGTAGCACACCAGGAACCCGGTTGAGGAAGAGGAAGTAGCATGCATCGGATGACCATTCCCATCTACAATTTTTGGTCTCTCTGTGATGATATTTCTGCCCCCATGGTACAGATGAGTCTTTCAGAGCACATCTTGGTTGATTGGTCCATGGCCATGTTACTCATCAGAGGTCTACCTGACCTCCACGGTGGTATTTTTGGAACTTCCTTGGTCCCTCAAAGCAATCTCACAACAAAGAAACAAGCGACTGGAAGAATTGTTTTTCTATCTGTTTCTTGGTCAGCAGCAAAAATCTGAGCACATAGTAGGTGTTTAAGTCCTTCTGCTGGAAAATAAATTCGAACACTTTTGTGGGGTCCAAATGGAGTGGTGAGTGGGGCCCCTAAGGCTAGGGTGACATTCTCCCAGGCTAAGATGTACTGTGGTATGTGTGTCCCCAGCCTAGCAGAGCATCATCATGGGTGTCCACATAGTGAAATGTGACCTGCATCTCAGTGGAAGAACTCTGCACCAAGGGAAGCACTTCTGTTCCCTTGGAACAACTGCCAGGCTATTCCAGGCACTATCCTCCGTGCCATTTCATAGGAAAGTTATTCCACGTGGCAATTTTAAGACCAGAAAGGTGCCCTTGCTGTTTCACTGTTGCGGCTCAGACACCCGAGGCATGGTGGGCTGGGAAGTTTTATGCCTGTTTGCTAGATGGCCCCAGCAAAGACAGGGTCTGAACTCAAACAGTCGGCCCTGGAGTCTGTAGTGCCTCCGTTATGCCTCCCTGTCTGGCTCTACTTATGCCCTGTCCTTCCTCCTCCTCTTTGGTCACCTTTCCTTCCCCTCCCCTGCAATTCCTCCACCACTATTCTTCCCCTCCCCCTGTTCTGGAACAGCATCTGAAATACCAGGCCTCCTGGCCTTGGGCTCTGATAAGATCTGTCTGTGAGCCTTTGTCTGGCCTGTACCTGACTCTTCTGAATGGCCTTGTTAATTGCAATTGACTTCCCTAGAATGTGGAGAGCAGCCACTTGACACCAGACTAATGCCTCTGACTTGTCTATGGTGGCCCAGCTGGAGGAGGGGGGGAGTAGGAGGGGTGGCAGGTGGAGTCTTATTCCACCAAAGTCTATTAGAGATTTCCTGTTCATTCTCTCTCTCTCTCTCTCTCTCTCTCTCTCTCTCTCTCTCTCTCTCTCTCTTTCTCTCTCTCTCTGTCTCTGTCTCTCTCTCTCTTTCTGGGTTGGGAGTAAATATTGTCATTTCTAGGAATTCACAATAAAATCAGAAATAGTTAGGAGATTTCACAATTGTAGCTCCTGCGAAGACTGGGGGATTCCACCATCCCCTTCCGTTTCAAGCTTGAGGGCCAAGCACTCATAGAACAGAAGCTGTGGGCAAGCAGTCCACGCCAAGAGAGTTTCTTCCTCAGGGAGCCCCGCAAGCTGAGTTTTCTGCTGGCTGATACATTCAGGCTTGCATTCTTCTATACACTCCTGACAGTGCCAAAGGGGAACAAGGAGAAAACCCACTCTTTTTTTTCTTTCTTTCTTTTTTCCAGTACTGAGGATTAAACTCAGGACTTTTCTCAGAGCTCCTTCTCCAGCCCCTTTTATTTTATTTTATTTTATATTTATTTATTATTTTCAGACAAGCTCTCACGAAGCTGCTACATTGCTCGGGCTGGTCTTACCCTTGTGGTCCTCCCGCCTCAGGCTTCCAGAGTGCTTAGCTTACAGGCCTGCGCCCCAAGGCCCAGCTTGACAACCCACTTTCAGATAGAAAATGGCTTAAAGACCACCTTGCTTGGCCATTGTCATTATTGGGGCGGAGAACAGGGGCTAGACCAGAGCCTGTGCGGCTGGGAACTTTGCAGTCATAATGGCTTCCGCTTCCGGACCCCTTTGAAGTGTAGGCGTTCCTGAGGTGCAGGCTGGGAGGTAACCTCAAGAGATGGTTCTCGCCAGAGGACAAGTGCTAGATTAGATTTTGGTTTCGTTGTCTCCTGGAACCACCAGCAACCTGCAGGAGAATTACGCTACCGTTTTAAAGATGATGAAACCGAAGTGCACAGAAGTGGGGAAGTGTGTCCAAGATCAGTCAGTTTCTTCCTTCTGCGCACCTCTGCGTAGTTTTGTCCTCTGGCCACTCAAGACAAAACAGTGACACGGCCTTGCTGGCCGACAGAGCTGATTCACCTCAATGTACGGATGCAGTAGGGACTCAAAGTAGAAACCAGTAGGTATGCAGAAGAAATGAATGTGGATGATTCTGAGGAGGGACAGGGCCGGCATTTCTGACGTTCTAAATGTGTCTCCTCAGATATGACGTGTGATCAGCAAATACAGTGAATGTTTAACATAAAAATGAAATTATTACGGTAAAAGACACATTGGTATTAATTCCCTCTCAAAATACCTCCCCTGCCTTGGAACACACTTATCCGGTCATGCCCGACACTTTCTGATACAATTCTGGAAGTTCTTTTTCCTAAGTGTCTTTACTTACAGTTTCACTGTCATGGCTGTTTTGATGTCCAGAATTAATTCAATACCATTTACAGCACATTCTGTCAAAGTGGTTTGTCCCCACTTACCTTATTCACAGTAGTATATGGTACCATGCAATTTCTGGCTCTTCTCCAAAGTCAAAATGACCCAGGTCCAGGGCACGTTCATGTGATTCCAGCACTTTGGAAGGCTAAGGCAGGAGGATCACAAGTTAGAGTCCAGCCTGAACAACTTGGCGACTTGAGGAAACTATATCCAAAATAAACAATAAAAAGGTGCTGGAAGATGAAGGCCCTGTGTTCAATCCCCCAAATCACAAACAAATGACAGTGTCAAAATGACCACAACAGGTAAATGCTTTTAATAGATGAGTGGTTTTAGCACCTTCGTGATTTTTTTTAAACTTATAAAGAAATACTTAACCAAAACATCCAGATTTCTAGTTTCCCTTGAATTTTTGGAGGGCCACCAAAGTTGGCCACTCTAGGCTACAGTGCTGAGATTCATGAGAGGCAGGAAGACACGGGACAAAGCGGGCTCCTGTGCGCTCCCTTTTCCACCTCCCCTGGTTTTAGCACTGATGCTGCTGTCTGGCATCAGCGCCCTTTGAGTGTCAGGTTGTAAAAAGAAAAGGATTTTGGGTGAGAAAAACCAGCAGCCAGGGATCTTCCCTGATTCTCCTAGTTTTGCTCACCTGTGAAATGGAACTTTTGAAATGCAGGTGCTGAGATCACAGTCAGGGCCAACTGTGTATAGCATGATGGAGACCTTCATGAGGTGTCAGGAGATCACAGTGGCTCCTGTTTAATTCATTTCCACACACTCATTCCTTCTTGGTTAGAAGTACAGAGGCCAGAGAACTGTTAGGCCAGCGGGGTGGTGGGAGAGAGGCCACATTTTATAAGCAGATGCCCCCTCCAAAACCCACTTTTTTCCTCAGATTCCCCAATGACCCCCATTGATACCAAAGCTCCACAGATCATCTGTGTTTTTCTCAGGGCTAAGCTTCTCCCTGGAGAGTTTCCTGAAGGAAAAAGGCAGAGAATCCCCCAAACCCAAGCCGGAATCAAATGCAAATATGACACTAAGACTCATCCTGGGTAGGAGAGAGAGAAAAAAAAGCCTCCTTTTTAATTAGAAGCCTAGGAGGACATACCCTTTAATTGCTGCACTTGTAGTGCCAGGGCTGTCAATACTGGAGCCTCTTTCATTAATAAATTGGCGAGTCAGAAAGCAGTGGGAGAGGGAGCCCCTCCCCCAGCCACCCTTCCACCCCAAGCTGTACTTAATCAAAGGCAGACTCAATCAAACCAGGAACAGGGGGGAGAAGATGTACATATCAGCCACACTCGTCCTGCAGGAGGAAAAGAAACATGCGCGGGCGCAGTCCCCATCCCTGTCGCTGCCAGGGCCCCCGGTGAACCCAAGCAAGGCATAGTTAAATGCCCAGCAGATCACGGGCGACTCCCGCCATGCCTGGGTTTATGTATGGAGTGGCACAGTGATAGACTGTGAGTAGCAAAAGACGAAGACTAATTACCTGACAAAGCTCCCCTCCACTCGCCTGGGTCATAGAAATTAATTTCTGCTCTCAGGCTTGGCAGAAAGCAGCTGCAGAAATTCAGTTCAATACCCAAATTAACGGGGAGCCAGAATTATTTCCCTGCACAGGCAGTATTAGAGAAGTGGGTTGCAAAATAGTCCTTGATGGCAGATGCTGAAGAAAGGATCGGCCCTCCCCTTGGTCAAGTTGCCTTAAGTCCTCAGAAAGTGCCGGGGAGGGTGTGGGGGAGGACAATACCAACCCATTTAGTGGAATGTGGGCACTACTAAATTGGGCACATCACCTCTGTGTAAGAGATCTCCTGCCCCCCAAATAATTGACAGTTTCTCTCCATTTAATTAAAAATGTTGAAATTATTTCTGGTAGGAATTTCAAATCAAAACATAATTTATAAGTATTCTACAGTGTTCAATGCCATGACCTTTTTCAAGGTTAATAAAATGGGAGAGAAAAAGATAGCTTTATGGTGGAGTGGAGTGCGGAGGAGGAAGGAATGGGTGTTAGCAGTGGGATTTGAACCCAGGACTTCTGTTTCCAAGTTCATCTTTCTGTCCCTTCATGTGGATTTCTTTTTTGTTTATTTTAATCTCCAAAGTCTCTCTCATTGATTTTTCCTTTTTCATTTAAGCCTTGGTATCCATCACCCTTGCTATATGTACCATATGTGCATGAGGTCAAGTTCAGGGCTGTCTGCTCTAGTCCCAAGGATCTTGCTTTAGTGGTTTCTCTGCACTGGGACCCACTTGGTGGCCTAAATTCACATGCAGGCTATATCCCCGTTCACTTGCTGTGTGTTGGACTTGTGCTGGCTAAACAGTTTCAAGTCTTTGGCAGTTCCCACTGTCACCACTGTGTTGCTCTCACAGAGGATGTGTTTGTCTCTTGGATATGAGACACTCAAGGAAAAGTCATGTCTTTTTCTAGCTCTCCTCTTCCCTTCAGCCCTTCAGGATTGGGAATAGTGTATGGTTAAGAAAATCTATATCCACTATTGGCTGGGTTCAAACTATGGGCCTCATCTTACTGGGTATAGAAACACTGGGACTACTACTTATAATAGTATGGGCCAAAAATTATCCCTAGTCCGGAAATCTGAAATCTGAAATTTTCTGGGTGCTACCATGATCCCGCATGTAGGACATAAAAGAATTTTCTTTTGCCATCAGGTCTTCTCCCCAGGTAGCTTATATGCCACGCATACTCCTGTGCATGCATCTAGTAAAACAAAGTCAAACTTTGATGTGGTTTCTTAAATTATGAAACTGAGGAGGACTTGGGTGGGTCAGTGACCAGCACAGATAGCTAAGACTTGAACCCCCATCTCTGTCTCCACCAGGTACTTCAGCCGGTCACCCATGAGTAGCAATTAGGCCCCTTCTAACATGTCCAGCTGAAAACCTGTGACCTCGAGACGAATGACTTCCACATCTCATTACCATCCCCTGAGCCATCTAGCCCCCCGTAGGATAGGGAGGTTAACCAGCCACGCACTGAATCTGCTTATAAGGCTGTTTCGTGTACGGTTTTTATATCTCAGCTCCTAATAATGGTCCCATTATAAATGATCGTCTCACTATGATATACTGGTTCCTTGCCTTCTAGGAACTGATTTAAAAGGAAGCCCTGGACTTCTTGTGCCCATAGAGTTTATTCATATTGCTCTTTGCTTGCTCAGCAGCTGAAGTGATACGGGGGATATCCCCCCTCCAAAAAAAATTTTTCTTCACAGCATGAGGCAGTTGCCATACTCAGTAGCCTCCAGCTCACTTGATGTCTTAATAACACTTCTTGAAAAAATCGCGGCTCCTCCACACAACCCTAGCCTGGGTTTGAGCCCACAGACCGTGGCTGGGGACAAAGAGTCACACCTGAGAACGTTAACTTTCCTTCCCTGGGAGACTGAACATTTTGTGTGGGTATTTTGAAGACCAAGTCACGGCGGGTATATAGAACCAGAAAATGTATTTTGAAGCCAAAAATTGGACATATTTATCCAACAAGTATTTGTTTAGTGACTATTATAGGTCAGGCCTATCAACGTACTTCCAGGTACAGCAGGGCAGATTATTATGAGAGCAGGACATCTCCAGGAAACCAGAAATACATATTGTGAATGCAGATCAGAATTACCAGGAAAAATGCCCCTTGTGGAGTTCTTCATGCTAGTAAGTATTATACATAGATGAGCTTTGATCCTACTCTTTGAGTTTAAAATACGTGGAATATTAAAAGCCCGTTGCAGCAGTTTTCTCCAGACTTAAGGCAGTGCACATTCCAGGCACATGGACGTATACTTGCTGCAGTCGCCCTACACCAGCCTCTAGCCCAGGGCTTCCGTGTGCACTGTCCTCACCTGCCATCGACTACTGTGCACCTTGGTGTGGCAGCCTCTTCCTCACCCTTTAGCTCTAGGTATAATTAATCACCCTTTTCGTGGCCAGGCCTGACGGTCTGTATGTTCCTATTGCAGTTGACAGATGACCAGTTAGCTGTTTGAACAACAGAAACACATTATCACATGGTGCAGAGGTCAGAAGTCCAATAGCAGCAGGTCTGGGTGCTTGCCTCATGCTGTTGGCAAGGCTGGCTCCACCTAGAGGCTGCCAGGATCCTGTAACTCATGGTTTCCTGCACCTTTAAAAAGCTTTTTCCTTTTCTTTTCTTTTTTGAGATGGGTTCTCATTCTGTAGTTAAGGCTGGTCCTGGACTCACTTGATAGCCCATGCTGGCCTAGAGCTGACCTCCATCCTCCTGTTTTAGCCTTCTGAGAGCTAGAATTATAGATACACATCAACACTACCAGCTATTACGTGGTGCTGGAGGATCAAACCTAGAGCCTTGTGCTTATTAGGCAAGGGTTGTAATTGCTGAACTACACTTCCAACTTCTAAAATGCTTCTTAAATCCCTCTTCAACTGGACCCATTCTGTTTTTATTCTCCATTGTTTTAACACCTTCGTGTGTCCAGTGGGCTTTCCTGAGCAATTAAGCATAAATTCCTCATCTCGGGGTCTGTAGATTAGATCTTTAGAGTCCCCAGGATTTGGCTGGATTAATTTGTTACCATCGTGTCCCAGCTAAGGAAAGTAAAGAAGCCCTCTGATCCTCACCTCAGCCCTTTCTGTCTTCACCTCAGAATTCACATCACAGCTTAAAATATTCTGAATTTTATTGTTTTGATTTGCTGACTCTTGCCTCCTCCTTTAACTGGACAAAGGCAAGAACCTGTACTCAGAATCTCCTTCATTCTCTTCCAGTCCAAACTTACTCAGCTGGTCCCTCCAAGCCATCTGGGCTATAAGAAATACCTCACTCCTCTGCATGATGGATAACAAGGTGGCTGGAATAGGAAATTACAGGACATGTAGATTTGAGAAAGAAGAAAGCTCCAGAGATATAACTTGTTCAGACTCCACTGGCCCAGGTTAACAAAAGATAACATCAGGTTCAGTCTCATCTCTTTGTTGATTGAGGAACTTATCCCCTTGGTGATGACAAAGTGATGAAAATCCTGAGCATGGCCCGGAGTTGGCCTTGATGGCTTAGTTGGGGCACCACCTGAGCCAGCATTGTTTGGGCCATTGTACGTCACTTGCTGCTCTGAGGTTTTGTACCACATGGTAGAGGAACAAGCAAAGTACTTTTTCCAAAGGAAATCAGTGTTTTGCCAGAAGTGGAATGAGCCACGGCCAGGCACAAAGGACAGATGAGGAGCGATGGCACGCTGTGTCATGCTAAATCTTTCTGCACCCTGGAGACTGCCTGGTTCCTCTGGTTTTTTTCTGTATCTCTACAGTTTACATCAGTGCTGGAATTGGCACAAGATTACATGGTAATGGCCTCTTTATGGTACCCGGTGAAATCACTTGCCAAGCATCTTTGGGTCTGTTAGGGAAGACAGTAGATATCTGTGGCATGCCAACCCCTGTGCCTGGCCTGGTGTCCATTTTATTAAACATACGTGACCATGTTTCTGCAAGGTGGGTATATATGTCTCCCTACTGCATAAAATAACATCTACTTGGAGCCTGTGCTGAGTTTTAGGTAACATCTCCCAGTCTTAGACAGCAATCCTAAGTACAATTTACAATATTCCTCTTTGCTAAGGGGCAGATCCACTGTAGAAGCCCAGCTTTGCCTGGACCCAAAACAGAAGTTTCTAAAACCCAAATCAGAAATGCCTTGGCTAAGGTAGGTTATGTTGAATAGCATATTTCTGCCTTTTAAAGACCCCAGCTCTTTGACCCTCAAGCTCTGAAGAGCCAGAGGGTTTTATGGCTTTTTTTTTTTTTATAGAAAGCAATGTAAGTAATCACTTTAGCAGAAATTTTCTATGAACAGTGAGCTTTTTATTTTCCATTTGCTTTAGCTTAGTCTTTTCCATTATTCATCTGGCTGCTCGAACCCTGCTATCTGTACCCCACACTGATGCTTATTCACCTAGAACAGGTGTGTACCACCTTGGAGAAGATGAAACCAGAAAGGAAATCAGCCAGACAGGAATTATGTTGAAAGATGACTGAATAAATTTACCGCCTCCCAGAAGTTGTGTGAAAAATGGCTTTTTCTGCTGGGCGTCAATGCGCCTTTTTCCTCTGTAATTCATGCATATCCAAAGGCCCATAGTGAGAGAGAATCAGTTTCTAAACTGGATGGGGCCTACTGAGATGGGCTTCTCTTGTCATATGAAGTGCTGGTGACCGACTCTCCCTTCCTGTGCCACCGGCCAGGTCCCCTGTGCTCCCCTCTAGTGGGAAGAATTCTCATCACCATCCTGTTTATGAATGACCATGGGATAAAGAAGCTATAAACACTAGGCGATCTGGCTAATGAGAGATGAACTATATACACAGACAATGGCTGGACCACCCTGCAGCAACTAACCTGAGAGCTCAGATCCCACAACTCAGGAGCAATCAATCGACAATGGCCAGGGCTTAGTCAGTGGCACCTGGGTTCTCTAATGCTGTTCCCACTCATAGCTTAGGACAAGTATGCTTCCCGATCAGTCCTATGGGATGCCCTTCTAGTCAGTTTGCCTCCAGCTTCCTCATGCTGAGGGCCTCCGATCAGAGCAGGCAGACCTCTTGCCTCTTTTTCACTATGAAACTTACCTTTGAGTCTCTGCAAGCACAGCAGATTGTGCCTGACTGCTTGGTGAAGAAATGATAAACTTTTCGGCTAAATTTTATAAAAGGAATCTAGTTGTTCTTATTAATAAGTGACTACATACAATGGCCATAGTGTTTCCTCTAATTTCTTCAGGATATACTTTGAAGATGAAAAAGTATGCGTATCTGCTTAGCGTTCTGTTTTTCAGAAACGCTTACTGATATCTGTGGGAATGCAGATCATTTTTCTCTCAATTTTCATAAGCTGGAAACTTTGCTCACATTTCACATGATCACAGACCTAGTTTTGTTGCTTGTGTGGAATGGTGTCGTGGTGGTACCCTGCCTCCCACTGATGTCTGCCATGATGTGTTCATTGATGTTTGGTATTTTTTCTTTGACAAAGCCCAAATCTAAAGGCTCAGCTGTTTGGATCCAGGACACCATGTGCAAATGCATTTTTTATGTGTAGGTTTTTCACTCTGGTCTTAGAGATGGTGTCATTAGCATTTGTTGTCATAGTGATGGATTTATTGTAATGGAGGTGTTCTAGGGAAACCAGATCTAATAGTTTTAAATCAGAGGCCAACATGGACTTTTAGGAATTCCATTGACAGTGTATTTCATGTATGGTGAAAGGTTATAGAGTGGGTTTTCATGGCCTATCTCCCTCCTCTATAGATCTCAGCGGCTCTCCCATCATTCCATGGAGGGGTGTTGAGAGCCAGCCATAATGATGGAGACAGAAATTTCACTGCTTTTCCTCTCATCTGTGTGGCACAACTTCCACTGAGAACAGAGTAGGGTGAAAGGTGGTTTGGCTTTGGGTTTATATCTCAAAACCTTATAGCAGTGTGATTCTCCTTAATGCGGGGACTCGCAGTCCTAGGAGTGATGGGAATTTGGCTTTTCTTGTGTTCAATTGATGCCCCTTACCTACCAGAGCCATTGCCCATCTGCTAGGTTTCTTGTTCCTGAGGAGATTGGATCTCCCAAACTCAGGAAGAGGCAAATGGTGCTGCTCGCTTGCTACATGGAACTTGCGAAGGTTTCTCACAAAGTGGCACCAGTGGGCACCATCTTTCCTTAAACAGCTCTGTTTCGTGTGTGTATATTCATAGAATACTTAAACACTAAAGGCAAAGGAGACACAGACCTGAGGTGCCTGAAGGTTGTGGTTCATTTATGTCTACAGAAAAGACATAACAATTGAATTAGCCTCTTAAATATCTCTGGGTGTCAGGTTGAATACAAGCAGCTATTCAGTGTTTTGCACTGGCAGCAGAACAAGTCCCCTGGAGGTAGGAAGCCATGCAGGTCTCTGGAAGAGTGAGCAGATTGTGAAAGCAGGATCAGAGATAGCCTGGAAAGATGCCAGCTTCTACCCTTCGTGTTTGCCCAAGGCCAAGGCTGGGGCTGAGCTCTTCCCTTTGCCTGTGCAATGCTGGGCAGTTCCCACTTTCCACCCCAGCCTCAGTGCTAGCACCTCAGGACACCCAGCTCCTGTCCCTCCTCAGGCCTTTCCCCTGCCTCCTAGGTGCTGAGCCCGTGGGGCTGAAGAGGATAGCTGCTGCATTCTCCAGCCGTGAAGACCCTCTGCAGCATCCCAGAGCCTGGCCTTTGAAAGCACCCGAATTAGCCTTAGAAACAGAACTATCATCTCTGAAACCTTTTAGGTCACCTCTTCTGTGCTTAAAACAGTAGTGCATTCCGTCCCTCAGTTCAGGTGAGGGGAATTCAAAGGCCAATGACTACTCAGGTCTCTCTCACTCCCCTCGTGGTCCCGTTTGCTTCTTTCTCCTGGCTTCTCCGGGTGGTGGGACATGGGCACTAAATTTGATTTGATTACTTAGATGAAGCAGCTCATAAAATGCTCCAGAGCAATGCCCTTCCTTTCTGAGAACTTGGTATAATAAAGTTGGCTTGATCTCTTCAGCCTGTATCTTGAGGGAACAAGTAAATTAAACAAGTAATTATATCCATAATGTTTTTAGAAGTTAGAAGATTTAAATATATGAATCTCATCTGAGTGTGTAGCCTTTTGTCTGTGGTGTTTCCTGCCAAAAGATCTCTTGACAGGAAATAAACATTAAAATAATCTTTAATCCCTTGTCTGGTCTATTACCATTAACAATTGATGCACTTTAATTTTGTGGGATTTTAACTACAAAATGGAACGGCTAAGTAGTGATAATTGGGTTTGGAATTATACGGTCATTTATATCAACAGAGATGCAAGAGGCTGGGAGGGAGGGTGATTAATTATTTACTATTTCCTGGCTGTGGTTCCTATTATAGAATTTTCTGATATGTTCTACTGTGAACAATTATCACCAAATGAAAGTAAACAAATCTGTGATTTGAAGCCTTATTTAGAAGTTAGACTCGATTGAGTTGATGTGGGCTTGATTTCCGTGGACCCTGCGGACACTGTTTTTTCCCCCTCCCAGCTCCCAGCTCTCTGAGTATCCTTATCTTTGTTGCGTTTTAAGCTCCAAAAGGTGCAGTTGTGGGAAACACATTGGTGTTGCTTTAAAAAATAGTAATAAATAAAAACACTGAGTCAGATCTCTGCTCATTATCTGAGACATGTTTGTTAGTGGGTGCGGCTCCTTCCTCCCTGGACCTGGTTTTATGTTGTCACACTGGGGCGAAGGGAGGGAGCAAATGTACCCACATGATTTGGGGTCATGCTCTGATTTTCCTCTTCGTGTGCATGTAAGTTTTGTGCATGCATGTGTTGAGGCGTGTGTCTTTGTGTGTGTGTGCATACAGTGCACAACCACCTGTGTGTCTCTTGGCAAGCTCCAGGTTTGGAAGTGTGTACTGGCCTTCTGTGGGCCTACTGGCCTTGGGGTTTTTGTTGCATGCATCATTTTTAAAAATTGCAGAGTTTTAATTTTGATGATGACTAGCTTGAGGGGAGTGTGGGAAGAATGGTGTGGTACTCAGTAACCTCTACTGCTTCCCACCTCAGGATGGGGACTCAGGGCCAGGTGACTTTGAGTTTTTACTTTACACTGAAATTTCTCAACCTCATCACGACTGACCTCCTGGGCTAGGTGATTCCTTATTGTATGGGGTTGGCCTCTGCATTCAGGATGTTGAACTTCTGCCAGTAGCAACTCCCTTCCTTAGTCCTGAAATGCCAAAAATATCTGCAGACGTTGCCAGATGGCCCTGGGGTACAAAATCATCCCTGCTAGAGAACCTTTAATTTGGCTCTTCTCTACACTGTTGACTTTTATTTCATGAAAAAGAAGGCATTATTATTTTAATATCAAAATCATAAAGCAGGAAAGTATTAGAAAAGCCAAAATGACAATTGGAACTGGTACCCAAGTAGTGTTCGTGATGTGTTGGGCTCTACTCTAAACACTTGCTCTGTAGTAAATAACATAATCCATACAGGGATTCCACGACACAGTAAATGAGTTTCCTGAGGTTGTAGTAAGAAGACGCCGCATTTGGAGACCCAGTGCACCAGGAGTGCATGCTCTTACCAGTTTTGGGGGTTAGGTCTCTGAAATCAAGATGTGGGCGGTGCTAGTTCCTCCTGGCCCCGAATCTGTTCCTTGCCCTCCCCTCACCACTGTGGCTGCCACGGGTTCCTGGAGTTCTTTGGATCATGACTATGGAGCCCTGACCCCCACCTCTGACTTTATGTGCCCATCTTCCTGCTGTGGGTCTCTGGGACTTTGTTCCCCCTTCTTATATGATTTCGTTTTGCCTCATGGTATCTGCACAGGCCGTGTTTCCAAGTATGGTCCTTGTGAGTCACACATGCATTGGAGGGGACAGACAGGGAGTTCTTTATCCCCATAGTACACAAAAGGATACTGAGGCTCTGAGTGATGAGATGACTCCCTGGTCACAAAGATGACCAGAGGGCAGAGCCAGGCATGAATCTAAGTTTTGGTTTCAAAGCCCAAGTTTACAGGCATTGTATAAATCATCCTCAGAGTGTGGTCCTCAGCCCTCAGCAGCAGCATCTTGTGGAGACATGGTAAACATACATGCAAACCACCGGCAGAGGCACTGGGTGGGGCCCAACTGTCTTGTTTAATAGCCTTTTGCAGATTCTGTTGGTGCACTCACGGTGGATATTTCTGATCGGAAGTGCAACGTGAACAAAACAAAACAAAGCTTTAAGATATCATTTTAGTCTATTATCATATGTTCGTGAGATACACTTGGGTCAAAAACACTATCCTGCACCCTACCGCAACAGGGTGAGTCAGGAGAGCTACTTTCAGTTCCCTAAAGGAGGCCTAACCCCTCCCCTGCCCACCATGTCCAAAAGTATTGGAGAAGTGAGTGCTCAGATCTTCACCTATATGAAGATGGAAGGTGTCACACCAGAAATGAGTGGAGGAAAGCACTTCCGGTCTCAGAAGCTCCTCTCCTTAGACCTGCAGCATGGCTGTTCTCCCAGCTTACATCACAAGAGCCAACTGTTTCTCCACTTCTTCCTCCTTGCCCCCAGACCCCAGGAGCCCTCCCTCCTAGAAATTTAGCACTGTTAGTGCCCATGATAAAATCAGGTAATCATGGGCTCCTTGGTATGTTGTTGATTGATCTTCATTTCCAGTTATTTCACCGCAAAGCAAACACATCTCTCAGCATTGTGTCCCAGAGGTTGTTGGTGTTCTCTCTACCTTGAACTTTCAGTGTCCTGTGTCACAAGGCCTGCCGCTTCCTGGTTAGTATTGTAAACTGGGCCTAAGCGCTTGCCTTACAAGCACAAGGCCTTGAGTTTGGTTCCCCAGTACCACATAAGCTGAGCATAGTGGTGCACATCTTTAATCCTAGCACTCGAGAGGCTGAGGCAGGAAGATTGCTGTGTGAGTCCAAGGCCAGCCTGGGCCACATAATGAGTTCAGGACCAGCCTGGGCTACAGAGTGACACCCTGTCTCAGGAAAAAAAAAAAAAAAAAGTCATGTCATTAACAGAAGGGAGATTATTACCTACAGAATAAGTAGTGGCATGTGGCCAGGCCACTGAGAGCCCACGTCTGAAAAGGACATGTGTACAGGACAGATTCCACTCTGCAGTAGTGAGAAGGTGAGATATGGACTCAGGGAAGCAGAAGGAAATGGGAGGCTTTTGGTATACATCCTGGGCAGTAGGAGAGGCCCCTTCTTGTGGCTTTCCCGGTCCCACCAGGAGAGGACCTGAGATGGAGATTTGGTGATGGCCATCCACAGCGCCCTATGCCATGGCAGATAACTCCCACAGAACCCAGGTGTCCTGGTCCCCAGGAAGTTTGTACTGCTCATCTCTTCTGTTCTTCGCAGTGGGTATTTCTTGCCACCTAGCTCCCTACGTACTAGGGAGAACCAAACAATAAAGAGAATGGTGTGAGTCTCCAGCCTTTCTTTAAGATCGAACAATAGGAATTCTCTCACTGCGACATTCCTCTCATAAGATGCCATCATTAAAGTTGTACTGTGGATTTTCCCAGGAACATTATATGAATTTAACATCAAATACAAATATGTTTGCCTGGACTGGCAGGTGTAGCCCTCAGTGGTACTGTGCTTAGCACTTGCCTAGCATGCTCAAGGACTTAGCTTTGATCCCCAGCACTGGAAAAAAAAGGCATATATATAATATGTGTGTGTGTGTGTGTATATATATCAATTTGGAAATGCATACAACTGTGACAAGCCATATATTTGTTCATTTTCTCACTCTTTTCACTTGATAGTACCTTGGAGATCATTTAGTGCTAGCGCGTGTAGCTAGGCCGCCTTACATGCAATGGCTACATAATATTCCGTCACATGGATGTCCTGTAATTGGTTTGTCAATCCCCGTGCTGACAGATGCTTAGGTTGAAGCCACCTTTTGCTAGTACTTGTGATTCAGAAGTAAACCCTCCTGCACTCTCGTGTTGACTACTGAGCAACTGTGTCACGGGGGAGATTTTCTAGTACCAGAAGTGGTAGAGCAAATAGTATGCTCATCTTCCAGTTAATTTCACAAGAATTGCCAGCTCATTGTCTAAAATGGTCACACCAGTTTCCTCTTTGCATAAAAATGCCTCCGATATGATCTCTCCAGCAGCAGGAGCAGAGAGGACAGAATGATTTTGATGGGTCCAGCAAGTCAGTAATTAGCACCCCTCTTCTCTTTGAATTTGAGTAGCAATCTTATTTTAGGGTCCTTGTGAAATGACCACTTCATAACACAGTGTAGCCCAATTCCCACACTTGGCCTTTTTTCTCCCCCTTTCAATACATCACATTGATTTTCTGTATGACTTTATCTGCTTAATATAAAGTGGGATTGAGCAGTTATTTGTCTGGATTTGACCATTCCTTATCAAACATTTATGATTTAGCTTTCGCCACGGCATCTTCTTGTAGGGTGTTTCTTATTTTTATCTTTTTCCGTAAAGGTAAGCTGGTGTTGACAACCCGGTAATAAATCTCTCTTGAAAGAGACAGGCTGCAGAGGAGCTGGGGAAAGGCGGGGCTCAGGCCTGGGGTTTTCATGGAAAAGAAGTCCAGGAGGGGCAGCACAGATTGCATCCGGGCTACTATTGTTTTTTATTAATAATCGTTGATGCCCTGATTTAGGGGTTGGCAGGATATTGAATTGAGTGCTTTATGGAGAGACAAGGCAAGGGGGATACTCCGAGAATGAATTGACCAGTATATATGAAAGGTTGGTCCAGCCAAGGCAAATCTTATAACCGCCTCTCTCATCTGTACATAGTTGAGGGCATAGGTCAGCAGGATTCCCTGAGAGTCTTGGTCTAAATATTTTCTGCAAAAATACAAGGGATTAAGCACATAATAAGACATTCATATATTAGTCATTTTTGTTTCTTTCTGTCTCACTGAGACCATTTTCTAGCTTTCTGTGAAGAAAACAGTCAAAAGTGTCACCCTATTTTTGAATACCGCATACCTAGTCTGAGGTGAGCCTCACGGCCTGGGGACCAAGTCCAAGGATACAGGGATGGATAAGAGTGTACTGCAGACCACAGGTAGCAGCCGGTGGCTTTGGACTTGAATCTCAACCCTAGACCTAGCCAACTCGGTTCTATTGTCCGCTCCCACCCTGTGGCCACAGCTGCTGGAAGGACCCGGTTGTTTCAGTCGTTGTTGAACTAGGGGCCAGTTCCTCGTTGGTTGTGAGTTACTGGTTCGTGCTGCATGGGCTTCTCCAAAATGCAATTCATAGCATGGCAGTTGCGTCCTCTCTGAGTAAACAAGTGGAAGCACAGAACTGAGGAGAAAGCCGGAAGCCTGAGTACTTTTCATTGTGGTCTCGAAAATGACATCCCATCACTTTTTAAAAATGAAATGTAATTCTCTAACAGTATTGTTCCTTTTAAGGTGAATGGTTAGGGGGTTTTTAGCATATTCACCAAGTTGTGCATTTATCCCATCTAATTCCAAAATGTTTTCATCACCCCAAAAAGAAACCCTTTCTCCGTTAACAGCCTGCCGTTTCTCCCTCTGGCTATTTCTGCAGATTTGCCCAGTTTGGACAATTCATATTAGAGAAACCATAGCTATGCTACCTTTTGTGGTTGGCTTCTTTCACTTAGCGTAATGGTTCCAAGGCCCGTTCATAAGATACTGTATATTATTTTTTCTTCACCTAACAATATGTCATTATATAGCTATGTCATATTTTGTTTATCGATTCATTCGTCTGTACTCTGCCTCCTTCTGGCAGTTGGGAACTATATTGCTCTGTGAACACTTGAGTGTTTCTGGCTATTACAAATAAGGCCTGCAGTGAGCATCGCCACAGTGGGTTCTGCTGTTTGGTATTAGGAGTAATGCCAGGATGGCCATCCGCGGCCATGTTTCAGTGAGGTCTTGTAGTTTCCTTCCAGTATTCTTTGATGGCTTGTCTTGGCCATGATGCCTATGATGTAAGGAAAGTGTCTTGAAATCTTTTATATCCCTTCAAATAAAAAGAAAATGAGGAAGGAACAGGAAAGTGATCGTGTCTGTGATCAGAGGTGGATTTTGAGGGGGAGACATTTAAAATGTACCCAGAATGATGTTAGTCATATGAAAGTCTCGGCAACTAAAATTCCAACGGAGCTCTAATGAGGGCAAAGGATCTAGGTTGAAAATACCCTTGAAGTGTTCCAGGGAGAGGAAGTGGCCACTATGTTCAAAGCCAGGCATCATAGTAGCTAATGAAAGGGATGCCAACCACATGTTGTGAAGCCACTATAAGAAATCTGGGTTTTATCCTAATTGTAGCAAAAGCCTTTGGGAGGTTTTAAGCAAGAAGGTAACATAGTTTGATTCATGCTTTTCAAATTTTGCCTGGTTGCAGCCAGAATACCTGTGCATAAAAGGCAAGAGTAGAAGCTAATCAACATGTTGGCAGGTGTCCTAGGGGCCTAGAAGAGCAACAAGGACCACCAAGACCAGGCAGAATAGAGGCGGAGACATGAGGTAGGATTCTGGGTACATGGTTGCTCTAAGCCCACAGCAGTACACTTGTAGGTTGGACTGGCTCGTTCCCATCAGACCCCAAGCCCCTAAGTCTTTGTGTCCCCATCCTGATTCCCAGCATTGTTGGCCACCTTTGAGCACCTATACGCACCCAGATATGATGGAATGGCCACCAGAACTGGAAGTGTCAAGATGGAGAAACCATAGCCAGCCCTCCAGGACGATGGATGCTCTGTGCTGCTGCCTCAGTTACGGTAGCTCATTCCCAGCCTGTCCCCCAGACTGATGCCTTGAGCCCTGTGCCCTCCCTCTGCAGAGATTCCAAGCTTATAAGTAATGTTTGCCTTTTAAAATGGGAGCAACAAGAAGAGTCGACAATGTCAAAACTCTGTGTGCAAATATTGTTCTTCCGTGTTACAAATGAACACAGTACATCACTATTGGAGCATCTGGGCAGAGCAAGTGAGCCAGGGCAGCCAGCAGAATAGAAACTCTGTGGGCCGATCCGTTATGCTCTCCCTGAACGAGGCTGGCAAACGCTCTGCTGTAAAAGTGAGATTTTTCTTAATTATTAACAGTTAAAATAGGAGAACAGATTTCATGGGAGGAAAAAAAGTCACAGGCAACAAGGGTCCAATCCTGAATGTGTGTGTGTGTGTATAAAACAGAATTTGCCAGACATGAATAGGCACTTACAATGTGAGTAGAATTGGCTTTGTCATGTGTCAGCCTAATAGCCTAAACCCTGGTTCAATACAATGAACTTGGGAAGGTTTGCTTAATGAAAGAACTGACGTTTTCTGTGCGCTGGCCGCATCCATCAGCCTGTGCCGTGTTCATTACCCTACAAAGGGCTGCCAATGGGGATTGGTTGGATCATCTATTAGGTAAACGTGATAGGGACAAAAGATAGCAGAGGCCAGGGCCTTGTGGAATTTTCTGCCACGGATCTGGTTACCACAATAGTGAGCTCTGATTTTGGGCAGCGTGTTTCCTGGACGTCCGTCCTAAGGGCTTTCTGGAATCCTGTGTTTCTGCCCCATCTTCACTCTTACATTTATGGAACCCTGAGGATTTTTTTTAAACTTATGCATGCTTTTTACCTACCTGTGTGGCATCCGTGGGACTGTTCACAGTTCCTGTGTTTTCCTTTACAACTTCGTGCAGGGCAGGGTTGCCGTTACCTGTTGTACAGCTTGATTTGCCCAGTGGAATCAGGGTGAAGTGACCTGTGCCGCGCTGAGACAGACTCACGAAGAGCCTAGTGCATGCCCTACTGCGATTGCTTTTTGTCTCTTCCACATTGATTAGCAATATTCCAGACACCAGCTGCCTTGTCGGGCTGGAAGAGAAACAAGGACAAGAGCCTCAACTTATCCAAGACGGATATGCAGAGATAAACTGTGCTTCTGTGTGACAGCTCCAAGACACTGAGATATGGGGGTTACTTGTTACTGCATTCCAACCAGGCCTATCCTGACTGTTTATACCTTTCAGCATGCCCGGAGGATCCCAGTGTGACCAACAGAATGACCAAAGCCAGAACAGTTTGTCTCTTGTGATATATTTAAAGCCTATTGCTGCAAGATTGGCATATTGTACATTGCCTTTTAAAAAGAATAATCCTTCACATGTGCATGTGTTGGTGCATTTGACTTTGCCTCCAGGGCTGTTCGATCTGGATGCCCACTGGAAGACCAAAGCCACTTCCTTCAACTGTGCATGGGACCTTGAGTACTGGGAAAATGTAGACAAGACAAGATGTGCTGATTGGCAAGGTCATCTTGGGAAGGAATGGCCTTTGTGGAGGACAGAGCCAGTGCATTGATTCAGGGGGGATTTATGTCAGTGCTGTCTGCCTTTTACCTAATGGGACTGTTTGGTTGTGTTCTTTCCTGGAGAGATTAGTGATTGAAAGGAGATTTTTAAAAGGAAGAGATAAAAGTTTTCTTTTAATTCTCATGACATGCAGCATTCTAAGAAGGTTTCCCAAAGAAGCACCACAGTACATTCTGACTTAAGCCAGAGGGCAGCTTCTGCTAAAACAGTGTTGATATCTTCGTTTTAACATATTACAAGGGGTTTCAAAGATTTGGCGGTTTGGAGGAAGTTAGATGTCTGCATGTTATCTTTAACCCTAAACCCAACTGCCTGCTGAATTAAAAATTCCTTACATAATTGTCATAGGGGTTTTGAATATAGAACCTTTGTGTCTTTGTTTCTTAAATTTATTCAGAGTTCTTCTTCCCACCAGCCCTTACCATCTTCTCTTCCACAGGGAGACCAGTGCCCCAGGCACTGTGGACTTTGACCAGGGTGAAGCACTGTCTCTCTCAGTGAAGTCACAGCCAGTGTAAGATGAGCAAATGTTTTAAATTCTTATAGATCAGCAGATGATTTATATAAATGCTGCATATAAAAATGAGAGGAAGCCATGAGTCTTGGTTGTCCAGGAGATCAGGGTTCAAGTGCTACCTCTGTCCTTCATGGACCTGTCCTTTGTCCAAACTCAGATTCCATTTCCATAAAATGGAACTATGCACGGAACCATGGTGTCTTTCTCACTGACTGCTGGTGAGAAGTAGGTGAGCCGATGCTATAAACCAGAGCTATCAATCTCTTTAAACACTGTTTTATACTTGGACAGGTAGACATTGTTATTTAATGGGTTATGTCAAGATAAACATATTTTTCTGGTACTTTTTTGTGGAGAATTTAAAATGAGAATGAATTGAAAAGGGTTATAGATCAGAACATCCATTACTATGTTCTGTTGTTCTAATGAACTCACTTGGGAAACATCTGCTTGTTTCTCTGTGTCCTGCCTCACATCAGTTCATGTCTGCTTGCTTGTCCTGTGAGGCGCTGCTAACTGCTGAGCACTGGTCAGTCGTCCCCATCCTCCTCCTCCTTCTCTGAGCACTCCCTGGTCACTGGGATGCACCCTGGGCCTCGGTCCCCTTGCACTCTACTCTCTCTCATCCAAATCTTGCCATCAAAACCACACACCTTGATCCTTATACACTAGGAGAGTCTTTTTATCTGTTTGTTTTAAATCCCCTGGGCATTCTCCAAGTATTTCAGGGGCAAGGACCACAAGGTACAATGTTATTAGTCAGCCAGGAAGGATGTTACAAGCTTCAATTTCTCCCTTTGTCCACCGTTCATCATATATGCTCTTCATGACATATTCTTGCATAATTACATTCTTACTCTGAGCCTCTGAGCTTGGTGCTGGGAACATAAAAATGAATCAGGACACTTTAGTTGAATAAGGATGAGGCACGAGAACACAGAGAACAGTCAGTGTGGGCAGTGCAATGCCAAAAGGACCAAGAGAGGTAGACAACATAAAAGCAAGTTACCTTTCCCAGATAGTGCGGAAGTGCAGGTAGAAGGAGCTGGAGGTGCAGTGGAGGGAGCTTGGCGTGGAGAATGGCAGGCTTACATTGGGTTCTTGTAGTGGGTCACCCTGAGAGGCTGTACAATGTGGAAGGACAGGAAAGAAAGGAACAAAAAGACAGCGTACACCACAGCCCGGACAGACATGTTCAGAGTATGCTTCAGTTTCCATGATGAGCCACGTGGTGGTCACTTAATAAACTTTCCAATGCATTGCCTTCATCAAGGCTCAAAGCAGGATGTGGGACCTCCTCTATTTAAACCAGAAGATTGTAAAAAAGGCAATTGGGTGCTTATGAAATTCTTGGAAAAGGTTAAGGGATAGTTTTGAAGTTGCTCTCCAAGTTTCTCTCCCTGAGCAGTGTGGCAGTAACTGTCTAGAGAGCTCTTATCACAGCAGCTATGGCTGGATGGATAGGCCAAATCCACTTGCACTGCTGTAACCCCAATTCCACTACCAGGAAGCTGGAGGATAAGCCCTAGAATATGAAAATAGACCTCTTGGTCAGTGCATGCCCTTGGCAGAAGGAGGAGCCCAGAAATTCCCCAGCATCCTTCCCCTCTCCATGTTTCTCTTGGTAGCATCTAGCAGTTGGGAGATGAACTCATGCCCAGGACCAAAGCTGCAAGGGAGTCCTGGGAACGCAGTTTTAACTTCCCAAATTTTTCCATTTAAATAGTAGAATCTAAGGCAGTGTTAACCTCCTGAGGCATTTCACAGTGTCTGGGACATCTTTTTATTGTCTCAGCACAGCGGAGGGACAGATACTCTTGGCGTTCACCGGGTAGAGGCCAAGAATGCTGCTGAATATCCTGCTATGTACAGGGCAGCCCCAACCACAAAAAAAAAAAATTATACAGCCTCAAATAAAAGGAAAATACTGGTCATTAAAAATATGTATTTGTTTAAGGACAAGAAAACAAAGATATTTTTCATCCCTTTTTCTCTTATATAAACACCACATTTTCATCAGCAGAATTTTGTTATTCGGACAAATTCTCTAGAGATGGTTGTCTTTTCTCTCTTCTTCCTCCTCCATCCATGAGGGATGGCTGTTGGTTTGCTGGCTTATTTCTCTTTTCCCTCCAGAGGCAGGAGGAAGGACTAGGTGGTGGCCAGAAATGAAGACTTCCTCTTCCTGAATTCCCTGGGCACCCTGTCTTTGTTTTTTTCAGGGCTTCTTGGCACTGAGGGACCCAGCTGTGCTGTCAGTCAGTTCTGGTGCCCTCTTCTGTTCCTCTGGCAGGTGCAGCTGCAACCACAGATGAGCCTGCTGTAGTCTAACAAGGTCAGGCAACTTGTGATGAGTTACCAGCCAGTCTCCACCTGAATTATACCCCTGCATGCTTTTCTGTGCATGAGCATCTGCTGACCTGCCCATGGTTCAGGAGAGAAACACCTTTCCAACTCTCAAGTGACTCTAGCTTTTCCAGGAGACATCCTAGGAAACCCTGTTCGTCCTCAGGGTGCTGTGTGCTACTTTGTCACCTTACCTTGATGGGGATTGTTAGATCTGATTTCTGAGTGACTTACTTAACAATCAGAGGCCTGTGTTAGAAATTGTGTGTTCCTCTCTGTGTGGACATAAGAGTATAATGATCCAGAACCAGACCTTCAGACCTGACTGCCCAGCGTATGGATTCTAGAGAGATACTATACTGGTTGAATAATGTACTAGTCAAATTTCTGCTGTTGTGACAAATACTTAATATAAAAAAATTGAAAGGAGGAGAGATTTAGTTTGCCTTACAATTTCAAATGTTTCATTCTGTGGTCAGCTGACCTGACCAAATGGAAGAGCCAGAAAGGAAGGAGATAGGGGCCAGGCATAGTCCCAGTGTCCATCCCTCATGGTCCACCCAGACACACCCAGCAGTGTGTCCTCTTAATTTCCCAGGCACCTCTCAAACCACTCAGCCTGGCAGTCAAGATTAACCATCACAGTCGGGATCACTGTTGTGTATCAAGACTGTATCCATAGAAGCCCTGAATGTGACCTCATTTGGAAAGAAGATCTTTACAGGATGAGAATGGAGATGCTGTCATATGGGAAGAAGATGGGCTGTAAACCCGATGACACTGTCCTTCACATAGGAAGGAAGAAAACAAAGAGTGGGAGGTGATACGAAGATCAAGGCAGCAGTGGGGACGATGTATCCATAATCCAACAGATACATACTGCAGTCTGCTGCGAGAGTTTGGAGACTCAGAGCCCCCAGGAAGGAGGCTTCAATCTTGAGGACACTTGGTTCTCAGATGACTGACTTTCTGAAGTATGAGAGAATTGATTTCTGGTGACTTAAGCTCACCTTCCTCGTTTCTGATCTAATATAGATATTTACAATGATGTAATACACAGCCATCGAGCTGGTCCCAACGTGGTTCTCATGTGGCTGCCACTTTCAAGATGTATGTTGTCTTGGTTTGTCTCTGCCACTCACAGAGCCCTGGTTTCCTTGTCTATTGGTTTCAGACTCCTCGCATTGGGACATAGTGTTAGGACCTACACGAGACACCCTGTGTAGAACACCTGGCACAATGCCTGGTTCAGGGTTAAGTGACCAATAAATAACTGCCTTATCATCGTTACTATTATTTAGAACATAAGAATATTTAAGGATGTGTCGTCAATGTTCAATTGACCATGCTAATAAAAAGGGAATAAAGGTGTGGATTGCAAAATAGAGAAAATATCCTGACAGGCTGGTTTTCATTTTAACAAGAGGAAGGCAGACAGAAAAATTTCTGGCTTTGTTTCTTTTTTCTATTTTTTTCTTTCCAGGGGACTCAAAAACTCTTAATTATCCTTCAAAGACATCACACAGTGCAACAGTGACTGCTCGCTCATATTTACAAAGGTTCATTTTAAGCAAACCTGCATTTTTATTCCTCTGTCCTTTGATTCTTCAATCAGATTTCTTGTTTCGCTCAGTCCTACAGAAGTTTCTTACTGTTTTTGTTACCAGCCAATATGCCAACATTTCTGGGGGTTTTGGTCTACAGTTTTAGGAAAATGGAAACCCACTCTCCCATATCCAAAACACGTTTCAAAACCAATCCAAGTTTCTATACTCTTAAGGTTTCTATACTCTTAAGGGAAAGCGGGGGCTAGGGCTCCCTTTAATGCTGCATACAACAGCCTTTTACTTATTGTACTTTTTTCAGTACTAGAGATTAATTCCAGGTCCTTCATAGTAAATTACATCCCAAGTCCCCCGTTTTTTAAAAACTTTTGAATTTGAGACAGGATCTCGCCAAGTCACTAAGTTGCGGAGTTTGAACTTGAGATTTCCCTGCTTCCATTACCCGCAGTGCTGGGCTTGAGGCAGCGTCTCATAGGTACTTAGCTTTCATGGGCCTTCCTTTATTCCTCATGGCCCGCTCTGCCAGGATTTGGTATGTGAATGAGACAGCGGGCGAGGTGTGATTCTTAACCATCGGCAGCAATGGCTATTTACTTTTGGATGCTCACAAGTGAAGCACTGCTCTGAGCCATGCCGCCCTGATGAGAAACCATTCCATCACCATCATCCGCAGCTTCCCCCTTTTCCTCAAAGCTTAGAATACCAACTGAGCAGCAGGTATCGTTAAATGCTTTTCTTCAGACGTCAGGTTTAATTAACTCCATCTCTGGAAAACAAGCCAAATCAAATTTAACTATGGAGTTTTTTATATTTTCCTCTCTTTTTTATTTTTTCATGTTCAAGGTGGTGGTGACTGTAGCCATGAAACCTTCCCACACACGTGCAAATGGAAGTAGAGGAATTTCTTATAAGCGTACAGTCCCAGAGGCTGAAGTGCCTCTTACTACTGAACTTTGTCGCTGAATTTGATGTTTAGAAATTGTGGACTTTGAAGAGACCCTAAAAGAATACAGTAACACTTTGGAAATTTCGACCGAGACTGGAATGCGTGTCTGGGGGCCTTTTGTCTACCCTCTGTGACCATGCAGGTGTGCACAGGTGTGCTGTTGGGCAGCTAGATCACTGGGCCCAGTGCAAGCAGCAGCTGAGTGTGGCAAGGGAAATGCCATGCTTCCCAGATAGGTCCGAACTGCCTGTAATTGACTCATTCCTACTCGAGTAACCAGATTTTATCTCCTGCAAGAACAGCCTAAAAGTGACTTCAATGAAAATGACTAGATGAAATTTTAAAAGCAAGAGTAACCACAAAGGTCCCCAGAAGACTTACCACTGGTCCAGAGCCCCCCAGTTTGAGGGCCGACATTTGTACTGATTACAGCCTGACAGCTCTTGAGTTCCCAATGATAACAGCCATCTGACTCGATCGGAGTTCAATGGATTTTCACTAAAATAGAATCATCGCCTCAGTGATGGATAGAAAAAGTAAAGCAATACATCCTGATAAATGCTCTGCCTGCCTCCTTCCTCTCCCCGGTGGTGACCTTGCACAATCCATAAGAGAGCAGAGGCAGAACCCGGGCCACCGCCGTAGCACATCAGAGCTTGGAAATTTAAGTAGCTTTGAAACTCATCAATGGGGTGAAGGGGGAATGGCCTGAGAAAGCAATGGATCATGCTTAGAGGGCTCGGAGGGAAGTCGGGGACACTGAAGGTCAGTGAGCAGCCGCGTCCTAAAGGGACAGCCCGGGCTCTCATTCTTATTCATGGGAGGCCATGGCCCTGGGAAGCCGGATCTGGAGAAGAGTACAAGGGAGCAGGAATTGTTGCAGTACAGAATTTCATCTCTGAAGTGAAAAGTACTGGAGAATGGTGCAGAATAAGTACCAAGCTAGATCAAGAGGGTGCCCCGCCCTGGACCGTCCCCTCAGGTCACCAGGAATCCCTGAGCCCGCATGACATGGTGTCTCTTTCACAACCCACTTATCTTTGCCAGCTGTGGCTATCTTAGGCAGTGTCGATCACCAGTGACAACACCAGCACAGCAGCAAGAACAGAAAGTCACCTACAAGAGCAGAGGCATGGTGGGCTAGTTGCATCCCCAGTCCCCATGTGCCGGACCAGAAAGCGATACTTCTTCTGAAGGGGTTGAGTGGCCAAGAAGTGAGAGCTTGGCAGGCACCATTAGTGTTGGTTACAAGTTACTAAAAGAAAATATTAAAATAAAAATTAGATCATAAATTTGGAACCACGGTAACCAAGCCTAAAGTGCAAATTGCCAAACAAGTCCAGAGACTCATTAGCATTTTATGTAAATCAGTTATTACTGTTCTCCACTTCCTTAATTATCCATGTTATTTCAATACAACCCTTTCTTTGATGTCCCAATTCTATATTTAAATAGTGCAAGATTTCTATCGTATCCTCCCGCAGAGGTTTGTGCCATGCAAAAAACATGCCAAGAGCAGCTCTTTCGGAGACTACAGGGAAATGTTTAATTGGTTCATCCCATTTGAGTTATGAGGGCGTATTACTGAGCACATAAAATCAGAAACATGGGAAGTACTAGCTCGGAGAAGTTTACTGAAAGCTGCGAGAGACCACTTGAAACCTTGCCCCGAAGACTTTCTGGATTCTCAGCGGAATCTGATTCAAAGGGAAATTTTGCAAACTTCGTTGAATTTTGCTAAACGATTGATTTATAATTGAAATATTTGGAAATAAGATCCTGCAGCCCTCTTGCCTTCCTTCGGCACCCAGAGTTGTTCTTTCTGTTGGATAAAGAGAACAGGGGTGATAGAGACCGGAAGCGATGTGAGGATTGAGAACGAAGGAGATAATGCTCTCTACCCAACACAGACTCATAAGTTCACTGATTTTCTTCTGTCAAGTTACCTGAAGTTGCAAAAAATCCCCAAAAAACTCACAAATCATAGCTGTTGGTGTCCTGTTTCTAATAAATGAGATTTTAAATTAGCAACATGGCCGCAGAGAACTCCACACATCTCTTCTCATCCCATTCGCTGTAAGGGTGTAGCTGCCATACTCCTGGCCTCCTGTCTTCATCTCCCGCCTGCCAGCCATCCCATAACCCAACTTGTTTTTGGATATTTTACTTAACACAGTAACAAAGGGAGGCTTTTTGAATTATGAATGAAAATAAGACATACTGTCTTCTTTCTTTGTGAACCATCACTGGACCTGTATGTTTTTTGTTTGTTTCTTTTCCTGGAAAATGTAGCAGAACTGGGGTGAAGCTAGTGTGTGGTAGAGGTTCACTGATAGCCTCAAGTTCAAGGCCAAATTGTGTGTGTGACGTTGTTCAGGTCTCCTGTTCTACTCCCTTCAGTGGGCAATAGTGCTATGTAAAAGAATTATCATTGGTATTGCGTTAATACAGGCAGTGTTCTGTATGTAACAAGTGCTCAATAAACAGCAGACTTGAACTTGTGCTTTAGGCTAGAGCCTGTGTTGAATGCCCAGAGAGATGTTGAGAACATGACAGTATAGCCTCAAAGCTTTCATTATGCTAAGCACAGTTTTATTATTATTATTATGCATATTTAATAGATGAGGAAAATGGGATTTTCAAAGGAATTGGGAATTTCTAATGAAATTTCTCTAAACAGAACATATAATTTACACAAGGACATGATAAATCTAAAGTTAACTGGTTTTTAATCAGAATTTCTGTGTCCTTTTTCTACTTAAATAACATTTGTATTACTAGAATTAATTTTCACAAGTAAAATGCTTTCTAATTTAACCTGGTTTTATTTTTTACTGAATTAACAAATACTTTTGTGGGATTTACCCTGTTCTGGGCAATGTTCTAAGTGCTGATAACTAGGAGCTCATTTAAACATATCACAGATATTTGTGTTTTAAGCTATCTGGAGGGTTTATGGGATGGTTCTCTAAGACTCTGTGAGGCAGGATTCCCTCCTCTCTCTTTTCCTCCCTCCCTCCCTCTCTCTTCTTCTCTCCCTTATAATTATAATCTTATATACCCTTGACCCTAACCACTAGCCCATAAATGTGGGCTTTAAAATAAAGAAACAGAAAAACATAATACTTCTGATTATAAATGTGGCATATTTGTTACAGAAGAGGTAGATGATTTGTAAAGTAAAACAAACAAAAAAGTCTTAAACATCCTGCCACACCCTGTTCACTCCAATCCAAGATGTTAATGGAAAGTCAAGCACATGACATAGTAGTGCCACAAATTTTCCCAGCCCTTTCTAACACTTTGCTCATCTTCTGAGTAATTTAGAAATTTGTACTCTACAAACAAATCAGGGGGAGTAACTAGAGGAAGGGCCGCCTAGGGGTTCAGGTCCCTGTAGCCTGTGCCTTCCTCGGAGCGCACTGTTACATTCCACAGGACATGAAACCAGCAGTAAGCATGTCCTCAAGTCAGAGTTTTCCTACACAATCCAAACAAAATGCAAAAGTCAGCGTGCTGCAATGCTCAAAAGACCAGACAGAGTCTCAGGCCTGAGCCCCTCTGTCACTGATCTGATCCCCTCCCCGCCGTGTCCCTTGGGTCTCCGTAGCATGATCTGTTGTCAGCTCTGAGTCCCTTCTGTTGGCGTTACACTGGCACTTCCGGCTGCGGAAATCAGGTGGCCTATCTGAGAGCCTGCTTTCCTCCCCGTGTCGGGTAGGCTCCTGACAGGAAGCGCATTGTCCCAGCTCCTCCGAAAGTCCACAGTCTAAAATCATCATCATGTATTTTCATCAGGATGAAATATCGGGCGCTGTGCTCTGTGCAAGGTTTTATTAATGATGTGCTGTCAGGGGCTGGATGTTCTGCATATTTGCATATTAAACAGCTGAGTGAAGAAACATTCCTTTTATTGCTGCAGGGAATAAATCAGTTTAAAGCAAGTTCTCATCATTTATACTCCTTTCAGCTAAGTCTTCTTTTATTGAAATAAATTGTTGAAGTGCTTTGCTCATTCTTTGAATACTGATGAAATTTACCTTGATAGGACCTCAGGAAAAATAATATTTTCTTAAAGGTGCAGTATTGTCCCATGTTTGAGTATTACTTTAATACATTATTGATAAGTTAATTTAGAAATATCAAGTGAAAGGAAAAGAAAAACAGGTTTGAATAAAGATGGTATTTCCTCTGGTGATCTTGCCAACTGCATTTTTATTGGCAACACGTAAGCAAATCAAAAGTCAAGAAGGAGCAGCACAGCGGTTCTTATTAACACCTAGCATACTTCTTTAAAAAAAATAAAAGCCTGAGTTGGTTTTGCATTCAAATCCCAGGGGCAATGCACTCTATTCCCAGAGAAGGGCCCCAAACCACCATCCCCTGGGCAGGTGCGTGAGAGGTCCCAGGCAATCAGACTATTTTCAAATATGAATATATTAGCCTTAGGGAAGGGGTCGGGGTGGTTTGACAGGATCTTTGCCAATATTTTCTTTTGTATTTGTACTCATTACCATCTATGCCAGAAGTCTGAAACTAACTGTGCAAATTAGTTATGACCTAAAAACTTTCAAAACAACAGAACTTTTGGTTGCTCGCCAATGTTTTTGCATTGGGAAACTTCACATTTAAAAAATCCAGATTTCTAGCTTCTCTGTAAATGGCAAAGGATCGTACAGTTCTGAACCTGCGTGGCTGTCAGCAGACAGCCCAGGGGCATCTGCTCTGTCGAGGGCACGCATCTCGGGTCGCCTCAGTCCCCACCACTCCCTATTGCTCACGATGCCATAAAGCTGATCAGAGCCTTTTTTCTGCCTGCCTGGAGCCTACAGGCAATGGCTTTGCCTTTCCCGGACTACACCCCCTCAGCTGGCAGTGAACTCCGTTATGCCAAGTTCCAGGGTGGGCCTGTCATATAGAAAGTGTTCAAGTGTCCAGTAAAGCGAGAGTGGGTCTTAAGATGGTCAAAAGATGTGGACTGAGCATCATCAGTGAGATAAACGTAGTTTCCCCTTCCTGCTCCCCCATGCAAACAGAACCGAGCACTTCGTGGACTTCCAATTTTCTGTCTTTCAGATCATTTCATTTCTGAAAAGTAGCCATCTCGGCTCTGCCTACCATTTGCCCGGCTGTCCACTCTTCAGAGATACCTTTCCTCACCAACATTTAAGACAACGAATGTCTTTTATTTTTCTCTCAGAATCCCCTCCTTGTTTCATTTCTCTCCTTGTCATGTATGACCATCCGTGAGACACCAGCTCTGTATTTGCCCTACATGGTAACTGTCTCCCCTACTGCTAAGCAAAGGCCGCAGTGGCTTGGCTTGTGTCCTTTTGGTCCCTGCTGTGTTTTCAGTATCATTGGTATCCATGCCTTAGGAGAGGAAGTATGTGTTTAATAAATATGGAGCAAATGAATAACCAAATGGACAGGTGGATTTATTTATTCATTAGCCTTAGTCTTTATAGAAATTGGCAAAACAGCCACTTATTTGAATACCTTCTGTGTACAGGGCCACGTGTTGATTGCAGCACTGAAAGAAAGATGGGCAGGACAGGGCGCAGGAAGCTGACCTGGCCAGCAGCCCACATGGAAGTGACCAGGCACTGAGAACTGGCTGCATCCTCGTGCAAGTGTAAACACAGTCGTGCATCTATGAAAGACCAACATAAAAAAAAAATGCATGGGGATTTGGAGAGTGTGGAAGTTGTATTTAATAAGCTTGGACCCAAGATACAGCTGAAAGAAGTTCAGGATTGGGACCGAAGGCTAAAAGGGAGGACTAGTAGGGAAGTTTCCTTTGTTCAGACCCTTCCAGGCTCTTCACCCAAGGTCAGGGACTGCCCACAGATCCCTCACTGACTCTTCAGAGCAGCCCAATGAGGAGGCATGTCCTTACCATGTTAACCCATGGATAACTGAGGCTCCCGCAGATCCCAGCCCTCTGCCCAGTGAGCACCACACACCTGTGTGACCAGGCAGTACGACTGGGCCCCCACACTTTGCTCCTGACCACACTGCCTCCCAAGCGGGGGGAAGAGAAGGCAAGAAAACAAGGATGCTGCTGAGTATGGAGTCTGTTTCTAGAATCTCAGGGTGCTATGTAGGGAAAGTAGGGTGCTGTGGTGCTGTGGCGACACCAGGATCCAACTCACCTGCTGTGTGAGTGATGGAGGTAGCCCGGAGGTGCCTGAGGTGCTGGGACCTATTTCTTTCCATGGTGGAGGCTCATTAGAGGGTAGAGGGATGGGTCACACCCTCAGAGACCACACAGTAACTAATGGGGATATTGACACAGGTGCTGCCTTCTTCCTCCTCCTCCTCCTCATTGTCATTGTCATCTTCTCTCGGTCTAGAAGAAATAATCAGAGGCTTCTCATGCTGTTTCCTGTCAGGAGAAGTATTGTATAAATCATTTGTGGCCGAACCTGCTCATTTTTAGTTGGGAAATCACATGGGAATAATGACCCCAATGTCCTCTCCTTGATGGCCACCAGGTGAGCACCAGCACTCCTTCTGCCTGGAGAAAAAGGTGCTCTTTTAGGATGATACAGTCATCGCCTTTATGTTAGTTGCACTCTGAGCAGGAGCTTCCACCCAATGGTAGCCGAGCAAGCGCAGGGGTGCCCTGGAAATCCTGGAGTCTTAGCAAACCTGTCCTGCTGGCCATGAGACCTCGCACCTGTCCGCTTACCTCTGCCAGCCTAAGTCTCTGATTCTGTCAAATGAGGACAATATTAGCCTTACCCTCATAAAAGCAGGGTGAAGTCTAAGTAGAAAAAAATCATGTAGATCTGGCTGTCTGGTGGCCACATGTAGCCACCCCATTTGAGATTTAAATAAAACTAAAAAGTCACAAATTTAATCACAGATCAGCTACTGAACTAGGGGTCATGGATACAGGGGACTGTCCACACAACTGTAGAAAGTTCTCGTGAACAGTGCCAAATAGGGCCCTGTGCCCTTTGTCTGGAACAGGGTGTACTGTGCTGGTTCTTGATTTTATTCCTGTTCATCTATAAAGAAATAAGAGAAAGTATCCACTTACTTGAAGCAAGACCCTTCTAATCATGACTTCCTAAAACTGGGTTGGTGCCACTCAAGAGTCCCTCCATATATTAAAAAAGGGGGGAGGGGAAGGAAGCAGGGTATAGTTAGTGACAGTATGCTCTACCTGTGGGAATTTCTGGAGATAATCTAAGACTTGAGGGTCCCCGCTCCTGATCTCAGGGGAATCCTGTGTCGCAGGTGGTAACCTGATTAGCTCCAGCCCAGCTCCTCATTAATTGCCTGAAGTGGACGGGACAGTTTCTAACACTCAGCACAAACACGGCATGTTGACTCTGCTGCTCACTACTTAGTGGTGTTAGAAAGTTACTCTCTAAGTCAGGGCTTCTTCTTTTCTTTTCTCTCTCTTTTTTTTTCCTCCCTCAAGGTCTCTATACTGAGCTACATCTTCTACCCATGTTTTTTAGGTTTCATTTTGGGACAGAGTCTTTCTGCATTGCTAAGGTGTCCTGAATAGACTCCAAATTGGAATCCTCCTGCCTCCGTCTCTCAGAGTGCTTGGTTTATAGGTTCTGCACCACCACATGCAGCCAGGATTTCTTTTCTCAACTCTGGGTTGGCATAAGACCCTTATGGGTGGCTGGTTAGGACATAACTCCCAAGCTTGCCCCCGGGCCTCTATGTAACTGCCTAGGCTTGGGGCCCAGCACACAGCATGCCTATCCCTCTTCCAGGCTGGCTGAACCATCCCATCCTATCATACCATGCTGGGAGCAGCCCCTTTGTAAATCTCTGTTTCTTCATGGGTAGAGTTCCTCTCCATCCTCAGAATTATTGTGATAATTGAGAAAATGAATATATGTAAAAATCCTCGATGCTCAGTATTGTGGTTTGGATCTGGAATGTCCCCCAAAAGTCTCATGTATTTAAATGTTATAGATTGTTGATGGAACCATGTGCTGTTGGCATTTGGGAGCCTAGTTTGGAAGGGGGGGTTACAGACATGTAAATTGGATTCTGGGTGTGTAGTGGGGGTTTACCACACCTTCCACACTGGGACCCAAGAGGGGCTGATCACTTGGACTGAGACCTGGAAGGATATATAAGCTACTTCCTGCCTTCCTTGGAGGACTAGTCTCAACTTGCCCTGACTCAGCTTCCTGTGTGTGATGTCATGAGAAGCTGCCTCCACCTCTGCCTCTGCCATGTGCTTCCCTTGCTGCCGCTGCCCCTGAATCAACTGTGACCTTCTGAAACTGTGAGCTAAAATAAACCTTTCCTCCCCTAAATTTGTGGATATCAAGTATTGAGTCACAGTAGCGGAAAAGTAACTAAGACACTCAACAAGTAGCATCTACTGTTTTTATTATCCACTTTTATTATTGTGTGTGAAGAGGGTACTGGAGATTGAAACCAGTGCCTTCACACAGACTATATCCTGGATTTCTTTCTTTTTTTTTTTTTTAATCTTGAGAGAGTCTCACCATGTTGTCCAGGCTGAGTTCAAACTTGTGTTCTACTTGCCTTCACCTTTCGAGTGCTGGGATTAAGGGTCTGCTCCACCACAGCTGCCTCTGCCTTCAATTATTATTTTTATTCCTGTAAGTCAGGATTTTCTAGAGTCCCTTCATATTTGAAGGTGGGGCTAAGCCCACTCTGTCACTCTTTTATCACAAGATCATCACCTCCAATTTAAAATAGTAAGGATCTTTTCAATTCCCCAAAGTCATATAGACCAGCAAGAGTGTATGTACAAGTAGAAATACAGTCCTATTTGGGTCATTTCTTTAAAAAAAAAAAAAAAAAAAAAAAAAGTTGAGGCTGGAGGAAAAGTCCAGTTGTTACAGCGCTTGCATGCAAGGTGCAAGCACAAGGCTCTGAGTTCGATTCCCCAGCACCACATATACTGGGCACGGTGGAACATGCCTGTAATCCCAGCACTCGGGAAGCTGAGGTGGGAGGATTGCTGTGTAGTTGAGGCTAGTCTGGGCCAGGTAGTGAGTTTGGGACCAGCCTGGGCTACAAAGCTAGACCTTGTCTCAAAAAAAAAAAAAAAAGAAAGAAAGAAAAAAATTATGTGATGAGAGACAGTCGGCAAGGAGACAGGTCAGCTCCGGTCCTGTCCCTGTGGCTCCCTCCTGCGCCGCTGTGGTGTCCTGCCTCTGCCTGCCTTCTTCTGCTGCTGCTGGGCTTGTCCGTTCTCCATTCTTGCCATCTTGCCTTGTACATGCCTCTTTTTGTCCAGGACGGTGTATCTCCTCTGAATCTCAGGGCTCCGCCACTGCGTTCCTCTGTGGCACCTGCTGCGACCGATGGGGGTGTGCTCTTCCCCGCCTCCCTAATGCAAGAAGTGCGTTGGTGGGAGTCACCTTTTTCCATTGATGTGTTACAGATCAAATGTTGGGGCTCACAAATTGGATGTGCATGGATGGAGCTGTAATCAGAGTCGGGGAAGATGCAGTGTCAGGCCCATCTAGTAGGAGGGCCTGGACTGAGTGGCCTCCTTAGAAGCGCATGTGAGTGGGCTGGGGTGGCCACAGGTCTATGGACTAGGGCCACGTGTGTTGTGAGGAATGCTGCAGTGTATTGCGTCAGATCCAATCCAGATTTCTGTTCTGTCCACCATTCCCAGTTGCCCCATTTACTTTGGGATCTTAAGGGAAAGCCTGCAAATCCACTGGTTCAAGCCCCTCATCCCAGCTAGGACGTGGCTGAAGTGGAAAAGCCACACGGACCTCTCATATCCTTTCCTCCTCCCTGTTAACAGCTGAGAAGGGCTCAGCACAAGTTGTTGAGGCAGGAGAGACCAGTCGCCTTTAGTCAAGGTTTTCTCCATTTCAACTGGTCTACAATATAATCATAACGAGCCACATTATATGAACTATGGAGGTGGTGTGGTTGTTACCCAGCTCTGCTTCTCTTTGTTTCCATACATGCTTTAGTGAGGCAGTTACATCTTCAAAAACAATCTGGGGAATTAACTTGTAATTTACTTATTTTCCAGTTGGAGTCTAGAAATCCTGGATAATAGGTTATTATCTTATGTCAGTGGCTAAGAAAGTACAACATTTGGAAGCCTTAGTTGGAAGTGTTCCCATTTTGATTTTTATCTTGGGGTGTCCTTTGGCCACATTCTTCAGAGAAGACCACTATTTTTTTTTTCTTTAGACATCCAGTATAATGTGGTCCACCCTCTGAGATGTGGCTGATCAGCTTGCTAGCATCTCCCTCTCCCTTGTAGTATGATATCAGCTAGTCAGAGTTTCCATTATGATTTGATGACCTGGGAGAGACAGGAGAGATCTATGAGGTCATCTTGTCTGTCTTCAGCCAGAATAAAATCTGTTTTCCTCATGGTGATGTCAAGTATTTGGTTGAGACTTGTTTCAAGTGACCCAACTGATGAGGCCCTGAGGCCCCTCTTTGGAATTTATTCTGTAGCCTAACAGCTGTGTGTGTGTGTGTGTGTGTGTGTGTGTGTGTGTGTTTTGTATATATCTAAAATTCCAAGTCCAACACATTGCAGCTATAAAGAGCTATATCTGTTTAAGGTAGTTCTTCACTTAGAAATGCTCCTATAATAGTCACTTTTGTTATAAATCTTCATCCAGCCTAGGAGTTAGCACGTTACAAGCAGACCTTGGGACTATTTATCCTAAAATACAAGAATAGCCCCCAAAATGAGAATTAATGTTGAAAAATTCACTCACTCTGCCAGCAATGTGTGCACGCAGCAACTGTTCTATGTATAATATTTCATGTAGCAATATGGCTTTTGCTTATGTGGTGCTAAATGCAAAAGCAGAAGCTTCTGCACAGAATTCACGTCCCCCTTTTGGAAGTGATGTGACAATTTTTTTCTTTCTGCTCAACAAGGAACGAGACCCTGGCTGGTGTCTTTCTTCTACTTGGGACCTTCCCATGGTCGCACTTGTGGTGGGGAACCTGGTGGGAGGCTGGTTATTGCTATAGGGGAGGAAGGGAAGAGAGACAGGGCACAGAGAATGGGTGAAATGGAGAGTGGAAACTCAGATAGGAATGTCCACACAGCAAAAGAAAGATGGAGTGAGAAAAGGAAGAAGTAAGGGGAATGCGATAAAGAAAAGAAAGTACCATATGTTTGAGATCTCAAGGTTAGGACAAGGCGTACATTTTATCATTGTCAGGTGATCCTTTAAAGTGTTACTTCTATATGCCAGGCGTGGTGGCACCTATAATCCTAGCACTCATGAGGCTGAGGCAGGAGGATTGCTGTGAGTTCCAAGCCGGCCTGGGTTACAAAATGAGTTCAGGTTCAGCCTGGACTGCCGAGCAAGACCCTGTGGCAGGAGAAAAAAAAAAAAAAAAAGTGTTGTTACCTTCTAGATCCTCCCTTACAGTGGGAATCCTTACAGTATGGCTCCCAGGCCAACAAACACATCACCTGGGATTCTGTTAGAAGCACAAGTTCTCTGGTTCCAACCCAGACATCTTGAAGCAGAAACACCAGGGAGAAGACCCAGCCATCTGTGTTTTCACAGGTCCCCCAGCACATCCAACATGTGTCCAGGTTCCAGGAGCGCTGCTGTCCGGTGTTATTTTTAGGAATCAGACTCTTCTTAGGAATAGCCCAGCAGTGAACAGTTATCAATACTTAGGGGACTCCGCGTGTCTGTACCCGATGTGCTTTCTCTCTACCCAGGAGTCAGGCTCCTGTTGTGAAGCTTGCCCAGGAAGGTGCAGCCTTTAACTCCACACGGCACTTTGCTCTTGTCTGTGTGTGGCCATATGCACGATGCCATGGCACCATGCGTGGATTCCATGCAAGTGAAGTGAAGCATCAGGCTAGGTGGCTCCATTCTCCTATGTTTCCCCAGTTGACCCATCATGACCAGTGAGAGAGGAAGATCATTAAAGACTTTATTTTCATGTTTATCTTATCATTTAAAGCACTTTTTTTTTTTTTTACAGTGAGAGCAGTGAAGATATAAGGTTATAGATTGCATCACCACCCAAATCAGTCCGGAGTCTCCACCTTCCCATCACGCCACTCTCCCGCCCTCACTCCTGGTTCAACAGTGGGTGCAAGTTGCCTTAAGTCGATCATGGACATAGCAACCGAATATATTCTCAGCATTCCTACAACTTAATGACAGTTTGAGGTTCTTAGTTCACATTAAGTCATACTCGAGGTGAAAGGGTTGTTTTTATCAAAAGGGAAGAACTGCAAGTGTCAAAGTCCTCCTTCATTTTCCGTGCGGGCTGTAGCTGTCTAAGGGTTTGTGCTCTTGCATGCTGACAAATATTTATCATGGTTAAGTGAATAATCACTTGGAGACAGATACTGCTTTACGACGCCCCTTGTCGGGGCATCCTAATTGTGACTCTGCCTGGACATTTACGCTTTATCAGAATATGCAGACATATACTTTATGAGGTTGGGTAATGAAGAGAGAGACCCCAATAAACATATTTGCTAAAAGCAATGGTTATCTATAGCTCGGCAACCCTCCGTTAGCACAGCCTCTATTACACAATATGAGGCTCGCAGTTCATACCTCAATTAGATCTAACTTGCTTCATTTTTAGGCATTATGTTATTCTAAATTAACACTATACTTCATGTTCTCCAGGTCTGACTATTAACTGGATTTCGGAACCTTCAGGGTTTATTATTTAGTAATCCCTGAAGTTCTCAAGTAGGCATTTTTAAATTCATGCATTACAACAGATTAAAAATTAGCTAGCGTGGCTTGTTAAAGAGCTCACTCCTTTCTTTTCTTAACTGTGTTAGAAATGAAAGGAAGAAAAACAACACAAGTAAGGTCAAATCTGAGATGGTGCCAGTGAACTTGTCCCGTGGTCATTGTCACTGAAAATGGGGTTGTTTAAGTTAGTAAATAAATTTTAAAGTCTCTGTAGTGTGCTGCCATATGAGCACACAGAACAGGAATCGTTTTATTTTTCTTGGTATTAGAGAAGTTTTCTTCCTTTTGGAATGCATTTTGAACTTCAACTGGAAAGAAGTGGGAGGTCCCATGGCAGATAAAAGCAACAAGACATACAAATGTTTTCAAAATTGTGATTAATTAAGCCCTAGAAAGCATGCTTTTATGTTTTGTTTCCTCATCCTCAAGCTTGCTTGTTAATCAGAACTAGGAGAATTTTCTGAAATTCTTAATTCACAGAGATCATGTATAATAAGTCATGATAACGATTTTGGTGTTTTTCTTTCATGCTCAGCCAGGCCTTCATCTTGTCCTTGTGTGTATTGGGAAAAGGTCTTCGTAATCCAGTTTTAGCAAGAATCTCCATCAGTCAGCTTATAGGGAAGCCCGTCCTTGGTAACCGATCGCCCTGGCCAGGCTTCCGTAGGAGTGCTGTCATGTGGGTTGAGCCAAATCCCCCTAGCTCGATGTCCCTCCTGGTGATGCTTCACCCTCTGAACCCTCCACTCCAGCTGTGTTCCTAGTCATCTTCTCTGCACTCAGACTTGATCAACTCTCTCTCTGGTGCAATAATCTTTACCTTTTGTAGCCTTCAGGGTACTTGATTGGTTTTGAGATCTGACTTGGGACTTGTGCATGCTTCTGGGTATGTCTGAGTGGTTCTTGGAGGTGGCTCTTTGGGATGTGTCTCTGGTCTCCTGCCACATCTTCTCTGGTGCTGTTCTGCTCTGCTTCTGGTTGCCATGAACTAGGCCGCTGCTCCCCACCATGCCCTACTGCCATGATGTTTCTGTTTCTGCCGTTGAGCCAGGTGACCAAGGACTGAATGCCCTTAAACCAATTAAGCTAAATCAAATCTCTCCTCCTTTAAGGTGTGAGTGTCAAGTATTTCTAGCCTCTGGAAAGCTAATATACCCTTATTGAAATAATCCTTGCTGACACCTTCTGATCCTTTTAACAAATATAAAAATGACTCTTTCTTTGTAGTACTGGAGATGGAGCCCATGGTCTTGACACTGAGCCTGTTTTTTTTTTTTTTTAATTTTTTATTTTTAGACAGGGTCTTGCTGAGTTGCCAAGTTGCCCATGTGTTGTCCAGGGCCAGAAGGATAGTGTGCATGGCACTCACATGAGAAATCCTTGTCAAATGATCATAGGGAAGCATTCAGCAGAAATGAGATGCTTACTTCAATGAATTCACAGCCCCAAGCTCCAGAGGACACTCCTGACCTGATTCTCTGTCTCCTCCCTCCATCTAGACATTTTCCAGGCAGCTAGATGCATGTATGAATAAACGTCTACCATTAAGTCACTGAATTATTTAGGTGCTGCCAGTGATTCAGTCTGAGCCACACAAAAGAATGCATCACATACTCGCGTGTCGCGAGGGCGCCTGCCAGCTGTCCAGGTGGCGTGATGTTCCCGCTTTGCACTGTGCTAACGTGCAGGGATTTTCAGATGTGGCAGGTAGCTGAGGCCTGTGTGTTCAGGTGTTGCGGCACCCTCTGTTTGTTCAGCTAGGCCCAGTCGGTATGTCCAGCGCCATTCCTCACCCCCCTTTGATACTCCCCTCTGAGCAGCCACGCTCCATACATCTTTGCTAATGGGTTCTGACTTCATAAAAAGTATTAATGACTTCTTTTGAAAGTAAGAGTGCTTTGAATACAAGTCTTTATTGCTTTAGAAGTTCATAAAAGCAAAAGCATAGTATTTCCCCTAGCGTAGGGGAATGAACGTCCACCCTGGTCCTAGAATTCCTCCTGGGCTGCCAAGGTCTGCGATTCCAGATTTCAGACTGCTGGGTGGCAGGAAGCATGCCTGACTCCCTGTTCTCTCTGACAGTGCTGGACTCTTCCCTTGGAAAGGGCTTCCAGTCGTTTTATAATAGCTGTATCACATGGCAAAGACGGCAGAAAGAACCCCTAATGGTGAACCCCTAAAACACCCTAAAAAGGTGCAGAAATGGTTTACGGAATAAGCATGTCTTATGGAATTCTTGCAGAAACAAGGAGAGAGAGTTGTAACTAGCTCCCACCTTATAGATGAGGAAACCCATGTGTCAGGAAGAGAATATGGTTGAACTTAAACCCCACACTGTCCAATTCCTGAGGTTTCACATGATCTGTGCCTCTCGATCATAGTAGTGAATGGAGGAGAAGCAACTATTTCTGTCCTCCAAGAATTTTTGAATATTTGGAAGATTTCCTTAAAGGACTTGAGGAAACTGCAGATTCCTTGCAAGATCCTAAAGCTTTGATCCTCGCCAAAGCAGGCATTGCCTTAAAGATTGGCTTTCATCAATTCCTCAGTTTATGGGGAAGCACGAATAGAGATGCCTGTAGCTGACTGGGCTGCACCTGGCTGACATCTGTTCTCTACAGCGCCTGTCTTTCGGCTCTAAGGCATCTTAGAGACATAAGCCAACACCTGCAGATTCACAGCAATCCTCTCTTCAAGGACTAGGATGCTTAATCTCCCCCTCCCATGTGCATAAAACTTATAATTGAGTTAAGAATTTAAATTGCTTGTAGAAGTCCATGAATGTATTATGATCCCTGTGAAATAACAGAAAGATCTTCCAAGCTTCATCTGTTTTTTAAACATGGCTGACATCTGTAATAAAGCTGTGATAAAGCCTTGAACTTACTGTATAGCCTCAGGTGGTTTCAAACTTGCAATCCTCCTGCCTCAGCCACCTGTTACAGGTGGCATACATTACCATGTGCAACTCCGTAATTTCATGCTTTTTTTTTTTTTTTTTTGTAGTGGAGATTGAACAGAGTGTCTTTGCCCTGAGCTACATCCTCAGGGCATTATATATGTTCTCCTCCTGCCTCAGCCTCCTAGAGTACATACTTTTTAAACTGGGGCATGAGTATCCTCAGTTTCCCCTGATGCAGTGCTGGTTGCCACAATGTTATTAGCAGTGACAGTAAAAAAGCAATATTTTTTAAAGAGTAGTCAACTTTTTTGTTGACTAAACCATCCTGTTTAGTAAAAATGAACACATTATTTAGTGGGAACTAAAGATTTCATGATTTTTTAAAGAGAGAACAAGAGTCTTTCAACACCCTCTTCCCCCCGGGGGATACCCTTTGTTAGGGGCTGTGTCCGTGGGAGTTTGAAAGCCCAGCATATGGACAGCATATTACTCATTTTTATTTGCCATCAAGAGCTTGCCAGCAACCTCTTAGATCACTTTCCTCCAAAGGTTCAGCAAGATGCTTGGGAAGGCACAGTGCTTTGTTGCAGATGTATGTCAAAAAGCAATTATTTGCCCCCAACCTTGGGTTACCCTCCCAGATGGTGACTGCTCCTCTCATTTTGGGGCTGAGCATTGTTGATCTTAGAAAAATCCTGCTCCCCAAACTCCACCCTCTGTCTCTCCACAGACCTCAGGGAACTGTATTCCTGTTCATTTTCTACTTGCTTCTGGTGTCATTTCCAACTTCCACTGCCAAACCGGGCGCCCTTCTCCATCAGCTCCCACGTTCCCTGGTATTGGTCCTTGTTTTGCAGCCTTCCTGCTTTGCTCCACCACCCACCCAAGTGATCTCTACTTGGAGTCACATAGATACTACAATAGAAATTTCCATCGTGATTTAATATTTTCAGAAGCAAATAGTCTTAGAGTCGTATTCTGGGTGCTGCTTTAGAGCAGTGGGGTCATGGCACTTCCCTGGGGACATTTGGCAGTATTCAGAGACACCTTTGGTTACCATGAAACAGCTGCTCAGGGGTAGGGACACTGCCATTGCCATCCATGGTTAGAGGACATCACTGCTGCTAATTGTCCTACAGTGCACAGGACAGCCCCACCCCCACTCCAGCCAACAACAGCAGAGAATTATTCAGCCTCAACTCCATAGTGCCAGTGCACCAGCTAAGTAAGGTTGCTCTGTGCTGATTAGTCAAACCGTGACTACTCCCTCCTTCCAGGTGGAAGTCTAGCATAAGATCCTCCGAGGTAGCACCCCTCGGTGTTGGAAGCAGTCAGCAGGGCAGGCCACCAGCAGCCTGCGCTCCTCTCAGCTGACAGGACAGCAGTCTTGCATGAAAACGTCAGGTTAAAGACGGGTTAGAAACTGGCAGGTCAGGCATTTGGGCCGGGGTCAGAGGCTGGGGGCGGTGTCTGTGGCCTCCGCTGCTTCTCCTCCTTTTCTCTGAGAAGGGCTCTGCTTCCCTCTCCCCTGACAATGCCCTCTGCTCTGTCCCCGGTGGAAGCGCCTTCCTGAGAAATGTTGGGCACCGCGTCAGTCTTGCTTTCCGTTTGTTGAGCTCTGGAATCTATTTGAAATTCAGTGCAAACCCATAAATCCCACTTCGCTCTGGTAGCAGCCTGCATGGTGTATCTATTGAGTGTTAGAAAAACAGTAAATCCAGCCCATTTATTCACATTAACCAGCCAGGGCATCCTGCGTGCCCACATAAGTGCTGGAAATTACTGACATGGCCTTCTAGGCCATGAAAAGGAGGGAGCATATGGCAGAATTCATATGCGAACAGATTGCTTTTTCTCCTAAGAATGCTTTATTAGAATATCAACTATTACAGCTTACTGAAGGTACTCCTCTTGGTCTTGATTTAAGCCCCCAGCCCCTGACCACACTGCTCCCGACGTTCTGCTCAGGCACCTCTCCCCAACTCCTTGCTGTTCCTAAATGGCCTACTTAAACCTTGAGATGGGCCCTTCAGGTTCCCATAAATTAATAACACATCTATGAATATTTCCCAGCCAATCTTAGAAGCCCCAGTCGGTTCCAATACCAGGACCGCAAAGACAGGGAATAGATAAAGCGAGCTTCTCCTTTCAAATGCTCTTCGGATATGAAGCAAATGTTATTAATGTAGACTGCCTGCTACTTTCATTTTCCATGTTGCTGCTCACGGGATTACGGGCGCAAAGGCTTCAGAAGTTGCAAATGAAATATGAATTTTTGTTGTCAAACGACTGTTAAGCTTTGAAAGCCCTGCTAGTATTAGTTCCATGTTATTACTATTATTCTATTATTATAGTGTTTATATACATGGGCATTTATGTGTTCTAGGTTTGGGGGAGCAAAGCCCTTTCCTGTTTCTTCTCCCTCTCCATTTTGGTTCTCTCTGTGGCTCTCCCTGGTTTTCTAAGCAGGACAGAAGAAATGAGACAGTGGGTGAATGAGTTTCTGCCACCTTGCCCGGCATCCTGTGCTTCTGCTTTGATTAGGGGCATGTGGACCCCCTTGTATTGGATCTGAGTCTCCCATCTTGAAGGATAGAGGGAGGTCAGAAGGAGCTTAGCTGACTTCATCAGTTATAGCACTTAGGTCCCACCTGGGGGACTGCAGCCTGCCAAAGGGGGAGGGGACAGGAAAGGCGGGGGCATTGTGGAAAGCGGCCAAGGTCACGGTGGGACAACACATGGTGTGTTCCAAGTCAGAAGGGACAGTACACAAAGGGGCTGAAAAAGGGAGAGACCGAATTGTGGCCCAAGAGTATCAGGAGCCCACAGCTAGGCAGAGAACCTCGTGGAAATACCACCACATAACATAATGTAACATGCCAGGCCCCTTGGCACAGGCCTGGAATCCCAGCACTCTGGGACGCTGACGTGGGAGAATTATACATTCAAGCCCAGCTGGACAACTTAGTGACTTAAAATCAAAAAGAAAGAAAGAAAAGAAAGAAAAAAAGAAAGAGGAAGGAAGGAAGGAAGGAAAGAAGGAAGGAAGGAAGGAAGGAAGGATTGGAAATGTAGCTCAGTGTGAAAGTCCTGGAATCAATCCCTAGAATACCACACATACACATTCACACACATACACACACACTGCATATATATAACAGCATGACACCATCTGTTTATCATTGATCAGGAGGCAAACGCTTATGCCTCACAAGTGCACATCCATGGGTGAACCTTCAGGTGGACAGGTGAGGTCCTCAAAGGGGCTGTGTTTAGACCAGGGGTTCTGAAAGTGGGGTCCCAGACTGTGACCTGAGAACTGGCTAGAAATGCAGACACTGAAGCCCCACTCTGACTCCTTCAGTGGGAATCTTTCGGGGTGCATCCTGTGGGGTTTGGGAAGAAGCCCTTTGGGGCTTCTGGTACAGGGGCAGATCTGAGACGCAACAGGAAGGGCAGGTAGGCAACAGAGTAGAAGGCACGGCCAGGGCGGGCCTGCTCCCACCTGACCCGCGGCGTGACTCCCTGGGCAGAGAGAGATGATCGTGCTTGTTGGTCCCACCTCTCAGGATATTCCTGGAACTATTGCTGGTCATGATGGCAGTGGCCAAGAGCCATGTTACCCTGACAGCATGCTAAGCAACATCAGATGCGGCTTTGTTCCCAACAGCAGTGTGTGCAGTAGGTATGACTGTTACCTTGACTTACAGGTGAGAAAACAGGGAGGTTTAGTGGTTTACCCAAAGTCACACTAGCAAGCAGGAGCCACTCCAAGTTTCTCTCCTCTAAATTTTTGTGTTAAATAGTGAGTTTTTAATCTTTTGCTACATTGGAAGAAGCTGGGTTTGAATGAATTTCATGAAATGTAAATTTGCACTATGAGATAAAGTGGTATTACCATGTCTTCATTAGAAATGTGTGTGTGTGTGTGTGTGTGTGTGTGTGTGTTTGTGTGTGTGTGTGTACACATAATTAATTCCTAATTGGTATCATCCCAATTGAGATTTGTCTTGCATGGGATTCTGTGGCCCAGGATGATCCCCTTTATTGAAAGGATTTAGTAGGAACTGTGTCAAACCACCTCTGGGTTTGTACACAAGCACCAGTGATGGAAAACTCTGAGATTTGGGTCCTTGGCCCTTTTTCTTAAGTTGACTGTTGACCCCCATAAATACGCAGAGGAAAGGAGATGAGAGATACACGTCATTAATGAGATTTTTGAATTTTCCTCTAGCCTTTGTGAGAAGAGAGAAAAGCACATCGAGAGGTTTAGCTAGGCTTTTAAAATTAAAATTCATTTTAATTCACATTGCACATTTCAAATCTGAGCTCTACTTTAAGCTTTTAAGTCCAACTTACAGTCCTTATTCTGTGTACAAATGCAACAAATTATGGCAGTCATTTTTGAGGAATTTTAGAATAATGTTTCTTCTCACTTATGAATTCAGTTGAAGGCCTTTAAAACATTGAGCAACATTTATTTACAAATTTAGTAGTTTGATTTCTTGCCTAAGAGCTTTTTACTAACACACTTCCCAAGAATGTAATTTTTATGTATCTTATAACTTTAATTTTAATTATGATGAATCTCTGGCTTCTTCAGTGTCCCATCACTTTCATAACTGCAGTAATACTTCAACCACCGTTCTGTAGTCAATTATCATTTGTTCATTTAAAAGAGAATTTCTAAGTTTAACTTACTAGTCTAGAAAATAGGGCAACGGACTTTATAAAGTGTCAGTAAATGTTTCTAGATTTGCAATTCAAATGGTCACAACTATCTAGCTCTGCCTTTTTTATAATGGCTGCCACATAGTACATAAACAAATGGACCTGCTATGTTCCAATAGAACTTTATTCATAAAAACAAGAAGTGGGACACACTTAGCCCACCAGCCTTCATCTGCTAACCTCTGCTTCGGGAGGCCAATTCAAGGTCTTGAGACATAGGAGCGTTGATGCTGAGTTTGATCTACCACCCCAAGACTGGGAGAATTCCTGAGACATCATCTACACAGTAACATTGTTTCTCCCACTTGGAATATCCAATATTTTAATGCTTAATTCTAATGTGGAAAAAAAGCAATGTTTAGTTCAAATATAGACTGTCCTGGTTTTGGATCTAGATTCCGCCCCATCTACCTATGTGGTCTTGGGCAAGTAATTGAACTTCTGTGTGTTTTTCCTGCTCAGTTTTGAGAGGAAGTAACAATGGTATTATTTTACAGAGAGGTTGTAAAAGTGACATATGTGACTGCACGTGAGGCTTCTTGTGTTTAAGTAGTAGAGTCTGTGCACAAAGGGAACAGTTGTGGGGCTGACCGTGATCCCTGGTGTGTAGGCCTGCCTTCTCAGCACACTAGTTTCCTCAGAGCCAGGAAGGTCTAGGCTGAGATATAAGCTTGCTTTCCACTGACTCCTAGATGGCACTGCTGAGGTCACAGTGTCGACCAATGGTCACATTCCTTAGAGCATGGACATACAGCCTTCTGGCTTTCCTGGGCTTTCCTCAGTGAGGGGGAATTGTGTGGGGATGCACATAAAATGCACCCTGTAGCTAATGGATATCAGCAGCATGACTACTTCCGTTTTTATGTTTTAACACAGTAAAGCATTTTACAATGTGATATAAGATGAAGTGAGATAATTAAGTAAGAAAACTTACATGTCTGCTTCATATTAATGAACACCTAGTAAGGCACGGTGGTGCAGGACTGGAGTCCGGGCACTCTTGGAGGCTGAGCCAGGAGGATCTAAAGTGTGAGCCCAGACTGGGCAACAACTTTATGACTTAGTGAGACTGTGAAAAGGAAAAATAAAATACGGGCTGGAGTTTGTGCATACATCCCCAGTAAAATAGTCATATATATATATATATATATATATATATATATATATATATATACACACACATACACATATATGTAGTATCCATGGGTACAAACATATGTTAGGTAGGTCAGAATACTTTTATTGGTAATTCACTGTTTCCTTTGCCAAGTTGCACGGTTCTGGAAGCTGGCAGTCTGAGGTCAAGGTGGCAGCACTGTTGGGTCCTGGTGAGGCTCTGTGATGGGCTTGCAGGTGTGTATCTTCTTCTGTCATCGTTGAACAGTGAGAGAGAGCAAGAGACAGAAAGAGAGAGAGAGGGAGAGAGAGAATAGTGGGATAACATTACTCCACCAGCCCCACCCCCCATCCATGAGAGCTCCACCCCCGGAACCACAGTATCCCCCAAGGCCCTGCTCCCCCACACTGTCTCATTGGCGAATCCGGCTTCCACACATGAATGTGGGATCACAGCCACCTCGTCCACGCTGACAAGGGCAAGTGATTCGCACAGCAGCGTGTCTGCCTTGGCAGTTGGTGCAGCCTGCGGAAGCAAGAAACCCGCTAGTCCAGCTTCCTGGGAGGCTGAAGCGGTGGGAGCACAAATTTGAGGCTAGCCTGGGCAGCTTAGGAGAACCCTGTCTGAAAATAAAGAGAGAATGGAGCTGGGAGTGTAACTCTAGAGTGCTTTCTACCACGCACAGGGCTCTGGGTTCGATGCTAGAACTGCAACCGAAATAAGTAATTAATTAAATAAACAAAAGTACACGGAAACAGGAAAGAAAACGATGCCAGGAATGTAGGAAGGGGCCACAGCAGCATGCGAGAGCCCCTTCCTATTCTGGGGTGACTCCTCACACTCACCTGCTTTGCTTGTGGCTGCACTTCTGGCCTGCAGGGGCCTGGCCGCAGCCACCTTGTGGTCGCACTGGCTGTGGCCTCAAGAACTCGGGGCTGCAGAGGGGCCCTTGCTAGAGTGGTGCTTGCACACAGCTGGTGCCTAATGAGTATTTATTGGATGATCACAACCTAATGGGAGAAAGTAAACAGCACAACACCCAGAGGATTGAAGTTTATTGAAAATCGACCAACAGGAGCATGGTGGACAGAATCTCAAAAGGCAGAGGGCAAAAAAATTGGTATTTATGGGCCTTCTGTGATAACATGGTAGGAGATAGAGTGTCTTGGGAGGACCACAGCCTGCTGCCTTTCACCCTTGTGGTTCGCTTCCTCCAGTGGCACCCAGGACCCACCTCCTAAACGCACATTAAATAATTGAACACCACAATGGGTGCATCCACTGGTGAATATTGTGCCCCATAATCTACTCACCCTCAAACCTGTGGCACTTTGGGGGACATTTTAGATCCAAACCGTAACAAAGGTGACCAGAGAGACGTGGTTTTAATAGAATATTCTTCTACTATGAGACTATAAGCTTCTTCTCAGTCTACTTGCAGAGGAATTTTTGAACTTATTTTTCTCATTGCGGTCGACTCTTCCCTCCATAATACTTATCTCTTTCAAAATTTTCCAGTGCAGGGTCCGTGCACTCATGCTGTTGTGTAACCATCAACATTGGGCCCTCAAGTCTCCCAGGATGTGTTTCTGTTCTCTGTGTGCTGTTTAGCCCTACATGCCGTGTTGAGAAGGTACAGTTTGGGATTTTTACTTAGATTCTGACACAGGCAGCTATATTCCCTTGGGGTCCATGGTCTTCCCTCTCTGAGGCTCAGCGAAGGGGAATCTGGGAACATGCAATGATCTGAATGTTGTCCCCTAGGAAGCTCCCCAGAGTTGCTTCCTGTCCACTGCTGTGGGCGAGGCTTCACGTGTCAGCACATGGTCTGCCTTCCTTCCCTTATCGCTGCTGTGCATTGTCACCATACTTGGTGTAACCCAAGATGCATGTGGTACCAATAAGAATGATAGTTCCTGGGTCTAGCGTAATGGTACATGCCTGTAAGGCACTCTGGGAGGCTGAGGCAAGAAAATTACAAGTTTTGAGCCTGGTCTGAGCAATTTAGCTACTCAGGATTTGTCTCAATACAACAACACTTTAAAAAAAAAAAAGTCAGGAAATATAGTTCAGCACAAAGGCCCTAGGTTCAATTCATAGTACCACTTTCCCCCACCCCCACCCCCAAAATAAGAGTACAGCGTGACCGCCCACTTACCCAGGAGCTCATTAGACATGAACTAGTTGATATAAAGACCAATAAGACTTGGTGTCGGCTTCTGCGCTATGAGCAGTTTACAAAACTCTGATCCATAAAAGCTGTTTGAGAATTCCATGAGGAGATTTGCACAAGTGGTTAAAATTAGTCATGCATTCTTGGACCAAACTGCAGGAAGGGTGTCTTAGGGTGTCTTTCCTGAGAAAATGATTATGACATGTTAAGACTGTGTAATAGTAAGCAGACTGTTTTCTGAGTTGCTGGGCGAGGTCTGCAAAGGCTGTATTAACTTTCTCCCTGTTGATGCCTTTCAGACAAAGCTGCCACAGCGTGAACTTGGAAAGCAACAGAAACTCACCCATTTCAAAGCAGGGACATCAATTTGCTTTTTTGTGGAGCTGCACCAACTTATTCATTCATTCACTTATGGTACTGGGGGTTCAACCCAGGGCTTTTACATTGTACTATATCCCCAAGCCCATTTTTATTTTTGTTTTTGAGACCAGATCTCACTAAATCACTCAGACTGGGCTTGAACTTGGGATCTTCCTGTCTTCCTCTCCCAGAGTGCTGGGATAATAGGCTTGTGCCTCCCAGCCCGGCTTCTTTTATTTTTTTTAAGGGCTTCGTCTTCCTCTTAAAAAGTGTATCCTTGGAAGAGGAAACCCTAATGAGCACCAACATTTTCTAGAAGCACAGCATAGTTTCGAGATTAGGGCAAAGGCAGTAACTTCCATGGCCTGGAAACCAGCAACCTGGTTTATATCCCTACTTAGTCCCCCTTAGCTCAGTGATGCTGTTAGCATGAGAGTAAAGGCTGTGATTTTCTTTGATATTAAAAAGTTGAGTGCTTGTATTTTCAAAGCCATTTGCATTCAGTGTAGAGGCCGCTGAAGACGCATGTGGGTTTTTCATAGGCGAGGTTTGCCCTACGCAAATTGTTTACATTTATCAAAGGTTAGCTTCTGGACCCAGCCGACAACAGGGTCCTTATGAAAAACAAAACAAAACCAAGCCTGCTAGAGTCAGAGCAATGTCTGTTGGGAGAATAGGGAAACCAGATGAGAAGGGGGTGTCCTTATAAATGAGCCCTGTTCCCAGGCGCCAGCTCTGCCTCTCCGTGCTGGTGTCCCTTTGTCAGCTGTCAGTCAAGCCACCCTCCAGCTCACACATTTGCTAATGTGAGAAGCACCCGCCCTGCTCTCAGCCTGCAGTGGTGCAGCCTAGGCCATCCCAGAGGGTTTCATGAAGTACATACTTGTTGGAAAACAGGGCGAGTAGGGTGGGGGAGGCGGCTGATCTTGTTTGGATCCCCCTTGCAAACAAAATTACTTTCAATATTTGTTTGCATTCTTCCAGTTTTTTGCTTGTGGTGACTTGACATAATGTCATGCACTCCAGCAAACTGTACTTTTAATGGGGTGGGGTGGGGGGGGGGGGTGTATACACAGAGCACAAGACCAACCACTAAAGTCCTATACCTGTAATTCTGGTAATTGGCCACGGGGTGGTGATGGTGTATCTTGACTAAGGACCATGAGCTGATATCTTACTCTGCCATCTTTAAGGACAGCAGAAGTCTGTATCCTCAAAACACTGTGGAGTGTCAGGTGGCCTAGATTTTCTCTGCAGGCTCATAAACCTGACCACACCTTGCTTATGAAAAGGCATGTGTAATTAAAATGTATACCTTCTTATGCTCCCTACTTCAGAATATCAGGAAACACTTTGGGTTCATGAGTAGTGTATGGTATTGGGAATCAAGCCCAGGGTCTTCATGCTGAGCTACAGCCCCAGGACATATAAGCGTGTGACAAGTGCTCACTAATTTGCCCAGGCTAAGTCTGAACTTGAGATCCTCCTGCCTCAGCCTTCCAGAATACTGGGATTATAGGACTACCGTTGGTCATGACTCATTTGTGCATCATTTTTTTTTTTTTAGTAACTCTTTTCTCATTTGATCCTGTATGGAATTTTGTCTGCCCTGCACCCAGCAGGACAGTGTACCCTGTGGGCAAGTCCATCAGCCACTAGCTCTGACGGAGCCATCACTTGTATAAACCATGGAATATTGTAACCAGAAAGTTGGTTGATTTCAAAATATAATTGTTAGCGGAAATGCCATCCTGGATTGTCCCAAAAGCTTCCTGCAATGTCTGTTCTGATGACGGCTATTGTCTTGATGTAGGGGCTCCCTTATCCCCTCATCCCTTTTAGAAACTGCCCACCCCATCCTCAGTAGTACTTAGTAGAAAACAAAATTTTTCTGATACATGAAAAAGCTACAGTAGTCAGACTTTTGCCTAAATGCAACCTCAACCTTTTCCCTAATATTTGCATAAAACCCCTAAATATCAGGGATGAGGCATGTGGCAGGCAGAAAAGTAACAATTTGTGTGTGTGTGTGTGTGTGTGTGTGTGTGTTGTTGACATTTTCGCCATGGCACAGAAGCCCTTATGCAGCGCACAGGGAACAGAGGGAGGAAACCTCCTCATGGAAACTGGGGACATCCTGTGCTCGACTCTGCAACACACGGTCCAGCCGGCTCTGGGCTCTGCCCTCTGAGTAAATCAAGTCATAAAGAAAGAAATAAGGGCCTCAGGCTCTGAATCAATCGTGTTCCGTGTTTCCAAGTTCTGCAACTCGCCCCCATCCTCTCCTTTGGGTGTCCTTTCACATCTGTTGACAAAGTATGTGCAGATATTTAGGATTTATTAGTGTCTACATTTAACAAAAAAGGTTAATATTTGCTTCATGCCCCCTGCTAACCAATGAAAAGGCCAGTTAGCTAATGCTTTACACATGTTAGCTTATGTCATGTTCCAGAACATCTTATCATGGTCCCTTTTGTGCGTACTGTGGCTGGGGAGGTGGAGCTAGGTGCCTGAGGTCACACAGGGAGGGGTGGGGAATGCGGCATCCCTTGTTGCTTGAGGCAGTGCTCTGAATGTGCAGTTTTCTGACTAAGGTATCTACCATCTCCTTCCTCCATTATGTTGCTACCTGAGGGAACAAGAAATAATAATTCAGAGAGACAGCACTTCCTCTCATTGGCTGTTAAAGTGGGAATGTCTTTCTTTGGGAAGTTTCCAGGTCAGACCTCCCAAAGGTCAGAGGTCACCCTTGACCTTAGCTAAGGTTTCTTCTACAGCAAGGTTGACTTAGAAAGAAAGTGATTCTGCCAGAGTAAAGGATGTGCTATGAGCTGCCCTGTGTGCCTCAAGAACTGGGGAAACTCACTCTCTCTCTCTCTTTCTCTCTCTCCCTCTCTCTCTTTCCTTCTCTCTCTCTCTCTCTCTCCCGTATGCATGTGATATGGGATATCTGACCCAGAGCCTCTACTCTGGGGTACATCCCGGCTCTTTTATTATTATTGTTGTTGTTGATTTTGAGGCAGGGTAGCATCAGATTGCTAAGTTACCCAGGTTGGACTCAGACTTCCAGTATTCCTGCCTCAGCCTCCCAGAGTGCTGAGATTGCAATCCTGCACCCCAGGTCCTAGCTAGTCCTCCTTTTCTGTGACTATGGAGACGCTATTAATGACCAGAAGGGAGGCCTCAGGCCAGTGGAGACAGCACTGTCCCTCTGGACGAAGTGCAGAGAATGGATGGACAGGAAGTGAGTTTGGGGTCTAACACAACCATTCAGTTCATTCACAGAGGAGCAGCAAACCAGTGCTCTGTGACCCCTGGCTCCTTGCAGATCACAAAACACACCACTACATTGTTACTGTTGATGCTCATCACCAGTATATAAATTAATCGTGCATTTGTTTTATAGTTAACCCTAGTTCCGAGGAGAGGGTTCAGTAGCTGAAAGAATTAAAGTATGTCCCGAGATGCAAAGGCATAAGCCAGATTTGACTTTTATCTTCTGACCTCACATCCTGTTGCAGGGGTCATTAGGTCATAGGTGACACCCAACTGCACAGCCATACCTCAGCTGCTTTGCAACTCATCACATTGGGTCCTCGACTCATCCTGACCTGGAGTCACACATCCTGGTACTTTGGCACTTGAAACTCATGCTGGAACTTGTTGGTGTCTGTTGTCCCTCTCGTAACACGGTGTCCTTTGTCGCCAAGGCAACTCTTTGGTCCTCAGCTTGGATAATCATTGTTTGTCCTGCATCTGATATTGAATATCAAGGTATTGCTGTATTTGAAGTTCAGCTTGACACCAAAGTTTAAGGAAAAAAAAATCTATCTCATCCTTGCCCGGTAGGGCAGACCTGTAATCCCAGTACAGTGGGAGGCTGAGGCGGGAGAATCACAACTTGCACACCAGCCTGGGCAACTTAGTGACTTAGTGAGATCCTGTCTCAAAATCAAAAATAAAATAGGCTGCAAATGTGGTTTAGTGTGGAAGCCCTGGGCTTGATGCCCAAAAACCTCCCCAGAAAGAAAAAGGAAGTATCCCATGCAATGTTTGAGGCACACACCATTGAAAATATTTTATATGGGTCATGCCTGTACTAAGAAATTATTTATTATGTATATGACTTTCCAATTTAAGTGGACATCCTTTGTTTTCCTCTGAATTTTATTGTCTTGGAACTTACCCTTCTGTGTTAGACACAATCACCAGCTCCACGCTGTGTAGACTCCATTGCATGTTCCTCATCCTCCTGAAAGTCAGGCATAATTAAAGCTTCTTCCCATATTAAAAAAACTAGGCCTCAAGGGGGTGAAGTAACTTGCTAAAGACCTCAGGATGAGTAAATGTGGAAGTGGGTTGGAGCCCAGTCCTCTACTGTGTGTTGAAGGACCGCTTCTTATTGTGCAAGGTCCAACATTTTTTTTAAATGAAAGAAAAATGTTGTTTATAATCAGCTGCAGGGACATAAAGTCCCAAGGGGAGAAAGAGAGTGTTGGCTTCTAAAAATAAAAGCCCTCTTGCCGCTTCCTGGCAAGCAGGCCTTCAAGTGCATATTTGCTAACTGAAATGTGTGAAGAGCAATTATAAATAATGATAAAATAGTTGATGTCCGGCCCAGGGGCAGGGGTCCATATAATCTCAGAGCACTCCTGGAGGCTGAGACAGGAGGATCACAAGTTTGCCCCCAGCCTGGGCAACTTGGAAACTTAGCGAGACCGTATCTCAAAATAAAAGTAAAGTACTGGGCAGGGGCTGTAGCTCAATGCAAAGGCCCTGAGTTCATCACCAATACCAGTACCGGGAACAAAAAGGAAAAGGGAAAAAGAAAGTCGAAAACTCTGTTGGTTACACAGTCGTTTTGCCCTGAAAGTGTTTTAAATTTTGTTGGGATCATAAACTGTGTTTCAAAGCTTGGAGATAAACTGCCCCAGCCTCGCCTCTCCTGAAGTGACATACTTCATCCGGAAAGTTGACCCGCCATGCGCCATCCTGAAGAAGCCAGCTCTCCTCCTCCTCCTCTGCGACTCCCTCCCAGGGAGGAAGGGGCGGGGCCTGCACAGTGGACTGTGCCCTCACAAGCCCTACCCTCCTGTTCACACAGTACTGTTATCCGTAATCACAGCCTGCGGGAAACAAAATAGCAATTCATCTGGAAAATGAGATTAACTCATTTGAGCTAAGCAGTGATCAGAGAGCAGCTTTTTGGAGCAAGCTGGCTGTGGGAGAGCCTGGGAGGATGGGCGGGCGGCTACTGGGGTTCCCAAGGGCCGCCTGCTGGGAGTCCCAGACACCCTGAGGGCCTTGACCTGGGCAGGCAGGACATTACCCAGGGGTCCTGTCCCTCTCCAAAGTGGTCTCTGTCATCTGATAAAGACCATGGTGCCTTTTCTTCATCCAAGTCCTAAGGTCACCTGCCGGGCCTGGGGTAGTGCAGACAGACTCCGGGTGAGTCATCTCTCAGAACTCCTTTTTTGTGTTATTTCGGCACTGGGGATTAAACTCGGGCTTTTGCACTGAGCTACGACCCCAGACCTTTATTTATTTTTTATATTTTATTTTGAGACAGAGTTTTGCTAAATTGCTAAATTGCCCAGACTGAGATCAAACTTGCCATCCTCCCGCCTCAGCCTCCCAGAGTGCTGGGAGTCCCTGGTGCAGCTTCCGGGCCTCTTAAGAAAGCAGGGGGAAAGCAGAGCCAGCCCGGTGAATATGCACCATTGTGCCCCTGTCTCCCTGCTTTCCTTTGCTTTCTTGCTGGCCCATCTCCTGGTGCCTGGTCATTTACACCATTTTGGGGATATGCAGACTGGCAGCCACAGTCACCCCTACAGGGGTGCCCCCCAAGCCCTGAAGGCTTACTTGTCTTTCCCCACCTAGAGATCCCCGGGAGCAGTTTCCTCATCATACCCAAATGCACCCCAGGTCACCAGATGGCCTGTGCACTTGAGGCAGTTAGAGACTGGCTTTGAGAGCCACCAGACTTTACACACAGCGAACTGCCTGGAGCTGCGATGGCCAAAGCAGCACGCTCTGCTGAGCGGGTGGCACAGGCCTGTAACCCGGCACCCTGGGAAGCCGAAGCAGAGCCATTGCAAGTTCCAGCCCAGTCTGGGCACCCTAATGGCTTCCTGAGACCCTGCCTCGGAAACAAAAATAAAAATAGGCTGGGAAAATAGCTCAGTGTGGAGGCCCAGGGTTCAGTCCCCAGTATCAGAGGGAGGAAGGAAGGAAGGAAGGAAGAAAGAAAGGGAGGGAGGAAGGAAGAAAGGGAGGGAGGGAGGGAAGGAGGGAGGGAGGGAAGGAAGGAAGGTAGGTCAAGCCAAAAAAAGAAAAAAGAGAGAAAAGAAAGAAAAAGAGCACTTGTTCAGCAGATGGGTGCTGCTCCTGGCCCTGCTCCTCCCCCCAAAGCTGTCCCAGTGCAAACACTTACAACCCTGGTGGCACAGGCAGATGCACACATGCGCCCTTTCTCTTAGTACAAATGAAATGAAAGGACCTTAGGGTGTATTTCCCCTCTGCAGTTGTTTTCTCCTTGTTCATCTACTAACATCTGGAACATAATTTTTTTTTTCTCCCTTGAGGCCTGATTCCAGGACCTGATGACCATTCAGCCCAACTTTTTGGAATGCAAGTCATAAAGGAAAATATGAAACCCACTTTCTTTTTCTTCTTGTCTCTCTTTCTTTCTTCCTTCCTTCCTTCCTTCCTTCCTTCCTTCCTTCCTTTCTTCCTTTCTTCCTTCCTTCCTTTCTTCCTTTCTTCCTCTCTTGAGACAGGGTCATTCTGTAGCCCAGGCCTTACTGTGCAGCCCAGGCTGGCCTCAGCTCATGATCGTCCTCCTGCCTCCTGTGGTCGGTCCCTGCTGCTCTGACTCAGTGTGATGAAAGAGCAAATACCTCACGAAGCCTTGAGCTGTGCTTCATGTGAGTTATCAGAAAAGCTCAGAGTGACTTGGCTGGATACACTGGGCAACTGAAAATACAATGAGTGTATATGTGTAGAAAAGCAGTAAATCCCATTGTCACTCATCTTCCTCAGACTACTTCCCTACCATGTGAAAATACTTATTCCGTAGTTCTTGGCACCTTCTGAAGTAGCTCTGGGAACCCTCTTTCAGAAGTATCTTTGGGAGATCTGATGAGAGTCTTGGTGAGTGCTGCTTCTGACCGCCATCTGATGAAAATGCGAGGTCATAAGAATATTCTGGTGCGTCCTCATGCACCTTATGCTGGGTCTGGAACCACACAACTCTGGCTCTTTCCCAAAGTCGAAATGACTATGAAAGATGAACACTTTGAATTGACTCGGGACATCAAGGCAGCCATGACAGCACAGCGGAAGCATGTCCAGATTTGCTTCTGAGGAAAGCATGAGCCATGAGCTAAGCAGGCTCCGAGAAAGCAGGAGTATTTTGACGGACATTGATGGCAATGTGTCTGTTCTTGTAATGATTTTTTTTAATGTGAACCCACACCATATTTTTGATACATGCTAAATGATATCACTGTTCCATATGGGGACATTAACCATTTCTGCGACTTGTTCAGTAATAACCTGGCTGAATAATGCTTCAACAAACACGAGCAAGATGCTCACATCTAGCCATTAGATGCACTTTGGAGAGACCTTTCAGATGAAATGGCCACAGCCATTCAGAGCTTTGTGGAATTTTTAACTTCTTTATGTATATGAATGTGTCAAATACAAAGACTACCAAATTTAGAGCATAGAGCTATTCAGAATACCCTACGATCTTAGTGATGAATGTGTAAGAAGATGATGGAATGGTAAACATTACGATTTAAGAATGTTTTCCTAACACCAACTCTCTATAACACCATCTTGTCAGTGTATTTGAGATATCAACCTATCAGAGAGCACCTTCCATAAGGGGACTCAGTGCAGATGGAAAGTAAATGCCCCCTCTGAGCCTGGGTTAGGATTTGACTATGCATAGTGCTCAGCTTTAAAGTGAAAGTTTAGCACTTCTAGAGGCTGCCCTCCTGGACTGGAAAAGCACTCCCTAACCTTGCTCAGGGAGGAATCCCCAGCACCCTTCCAGTTATGGGTGCAAACGCTGTTGGGTTCCTGTGTCTCAGGTGCCAGACACACCACCATGACAATGCAAGTAAAAAAGGGCTCTGAGAGCTGAACCTACTTATCTTGACTTGGAAACAGTGTGTATTGGGAAAAACTTGAGATACAAGAGACAGTCCAAGTATAGGGTACCTGTTCACATTTAAAAATTTGATTATGATATGAGGCAGGAGGATTGCTGTGTGTTTGGAACCAGCGTGGGCTACATAGTGAGTTAGGACAAGCCTGACAACAGAGCAAGATTCTGTCTCAGGAAAAAAGCAAAATATTATTATGGTTAAAGATACATCCCATCAAAATAATCTCCTTCACATTCAGCTCACTTATTCCGTCATTCCTGCCACTTTCGAAAGCAGTTCTAGAAGTCCCTTTTATGAATGTCCTTATGAGCTGTGATTAATGATATGGTGAATACAGCTGGTGAGTACTGCCCTATGGAAGGTCAAGCTTGCAAATACATGATGGGGTGCTCTTATCTGCCTTACTGACTGGATCTAGCACCATGAGACTTCAGGCTCGCCCCTGAAGTCAAAATGATCATCACAGGTAAGCAATTTGAATTGATTCAGGACTCTAAGGCAGCCACAACAGGACCACTATTGGTACTCAGAAAAGAGAACTTCCAGATCTGCTTCAGAAAGTGGGAAGAATGATGTAGTGTGTTTGAACTGAGAAAGAGCACTTTGAGAGGGATTAATAGTAGTGTGTATGTTGTTTTTCTTACTGTAATTATTTTTAAAAACTTGACCACTCAATGTATTTTTCAATCACACCCTGAATAGAGGTATAGTAGCCTAAGGCGTCTCCACAGTAGCTCTAAGACATGAACCCAAATATGTATTCAATACAAATATTATGTGTGTTACTATGATACATTTTGTTCAGTTTAAACATTGATTATAGGTTTGAATCACACCTCACACATACCATGTGTGAGCTCATTTTGACATGCAGATAGTGAGCCTATTATCAAAAACATTTCTCTAGAGCGATCAAGGAAACTTAATGACTCAATAATATAAAGTATTAATGTTTGTTAAGACCCTTTTTTATATTAGAGTTGCATCCCAGAAAATTTAGTTAAGATGGCACACAGCTGAGCAGGGTCCTGGTTTGAAGAGGCGCTGGGTGAAGGAGTAGGAAGCCTGCCTGGGGTCCTCACTCTACTGTCTGCTTCGGGCTGGTGACATCCTGGATCTGTTTCCATGACATAGCCCTTGGTAGGATCAGATGGGAAGTGGAAGAAGAAGAGGTGACAACTCTCAGAGTCTGGGTGAGCCCAAAGCCATTTTGGGAACTGAAGATCCTTTCTAGAGTGAGGCTGTCTCCACCTCTGCTGCACAGAAAACAGTAGATACCCTTGGACAGACACATCCTGCCGGCCCTGCACATGCAGGGAACTCTTCCCAGAACGGCATGCAGGGCGATGTGTGAGGAGTCAGTTACTCAGGGATGCGGGGACAGAGTGCTGCGGGCAGAAGGAGGATAACTGAGACATCGGCAGAAGCAAGCAGCAGAGCATACCTAAGGCGCTGAAGACGGAACTTGGGCAGAGGAAGTGAAAGAGGAGATTGCGGAGAGGGCCACAAGGTAGGCATGGGCCTAACCACACTAACCTGTGAGAACCAGGATGCTGATTGGAGATTTCATCCTGGCTTCCCTGAGGAAATACAGCTTGCCTTCAAGTCAAAGAAAGACTGTTACATTATGGTCATATCTCATATGATATGTGATATAGCATGTTTGAAATGGTACATGACGTGGTGTGATTTGATGTAACGCATGTAAACCCCTTAATGTGCAGATGGAGAATGGATTACCATGGATTAAAATTGGAAACATATGAGACAATTAAAACATTTATCCCCAAGGACAGCGTTCCATGGCAAGTTAAAGGAAACACAAAGTTAGCTTTGACAAAGAGAGCTTTGTCTTTCCTTGCCTACTAAGAATCCCAGTTGGTGCGGGGCTATGTCTGTCATTGGCAGAGCAGGCTCAGGAGCTGGACACTCGTGAGAACTCCGGTTCACCAGCCTTGTGATACTCCATGTCATTCTTCTGAGGTCTTAGATGATCACCACAGCACTCACATGCCACTCAGGTTCAAGAAGGAAAGAGGAGAGACAAACACTCCCTGCCAAATCTGAGCCCTTTGTTAGGAAAAGCAAAAGCTTTCCCAGAATCCCTCAGCTGACTTTGGTATGCATGTGATTGGTGTTTGGTGTGGACTGTATCACATGACCACCATGCTTCCAAGAATGCTGAGAAAGGGAACAGAAGTCTGCCAGAGTTCAAAGGTCATTTGCAACAGCTGTAAACATCAACTAAGGTGCCCGTACAGGAGATCTGGGCAAGAAATCGTAAGGTCTCAGAAAAAAGACATTGTAATGATCATTATCACTAACAGGGATGTCTAAAGGTAAGTGATAAACAGGAAAAATCAGGTGATCAAGTTGAAATAAAGCCAATAGAGTGAGCCCTCATTCAGTATGGCCAATACTGTTATGGGAATGGGAAATTGGGATGCAGAGACAGATGGGGATAGAAGGCAATGTGAAGAAATGTAGAGAGAATTCTGTGTGAGTACAGAAGCCGAGACCAAATGAAGGTGCCATGAGCTAGGGAAGTCTGGGGCCACCAGGAACTGAAGAGTTATGGAATGGTCTTCCCCTGGAGATGTGGGGCCCAAAGAGTCTTCTGAACCTGTGGCCTCTGCAAGTGTCAGTAAGACACTCCTCCTGTCCTGAGCCCCATAGTCTGTGGTGCTTCTTTACAGTAGCCCTAGGAAATATTTCACCTGCTAACTTTTACTTCTTCTTCAAGACTAAAGACATTTCGCGGAGGAGGCCTCTGAAGCCCCTTGCCCCAGGTGTTCCTCCCAACCTGTGTTAGGTCAGGTCCTGCTTATGGGCACCATGCTATCTTGTCCTTGTCTCCATCCCAGAATTTTCCAAGACTCTACCAGGCAGCTTTTGTTGCACTGTAGGAAACTTCTTCCTTCTGCTCTGCTTCCTTAGTGATGTTTTGGCAAAATCAGCAGGATCCTGTGTTAGGTGGCTTTTTGTGACCATAACAAAGTGCCTGAGATAATCACCTTATGGTGAAAGAAGTTTACTTTGGCTCATGGTTCTACAGGTTTCTGCCCGTGGTTAGTTGGCCGTGTTGCTTTTGAGCTTGTGGGGAGGCGACATGTTATGGTGGGAACTGATGGTAGAGGAAGTGCCTCACCTCATGGTGGCCAAAAAGCAGAAGAGAGACAAGGATCGAGGGTCCCAGTCGTCCCTTGTAAGGCATGTCTCCATGTCCTACATGCTTCCACTGAGTACCATCTCTTTAAGGCTCTGCCACCTCGAAGGCTCACCACCAAAGTCTTGTGACCAAGCCTTTAACCCATGGGCCTTTGGGGGAAACTGACCCAAACCAAAGCAGACTCCCTCAGAGAGGTTTCTTCCCAGGTGAGCAGCAGAGGGAAGAGTGTTCATTTTCACGTGGCGAGGTCATCCTTAATTTGTTGGGTACATATGCCTCAGTTTACAATCCCAACTCTTCTGGTGGGCAGCTCTTTCCTCAGCCGTGTTGCCTTTATCTAGTTTCATTGGCTTCAATCTTTTTTCCCCTGTGGTACTGGGGGTTGATCCCGGTGCTTCCGCACTGAACTGTACTCATTCATTCATTCATTCTGAGACATGGTCTTGCCTAGTCACCTTCTAGGCTAAAACTTACAATCTTCCTTCCTCAACTTCCCAAGGTTTTAGGATTACGGGCATGTGCCATCACACCTGGCTGCCCCAGCCCTTTTTTTTTTTTTTTTTTTTTTTTTTTTGAGGCAGTGGCTTGCTAAGTTGCTGACTTGCCCAGAATAGGCTTGAACCTGTGACCCTCTGGACTTGGCCTCCCAGAGTGCGGGACTTCTAGGCCTGCACCACCACACCCTCCCTCATTCTTTTATGTTCTGATTCAGAAGGATCTGAGTTGCCCTGCCTTGTTGCTCTCAGCTGTAATTGGGACTCATGCCATGTCTGTGAGGATGACAGGCAGGAGTGTTTGGTCTGAAATGTGCAAAGGGGGACTGGAGGAATGATGCAGCGGTTAAAGCACTTGCTTAGCAAGCACAAGGCCCTGGGTTCGATTTCCCAGCATCATATAAAGCACTTAGGAGGCTGCAGCAGGAAGATTACTAGCCTGGGCTACATAGTGAGTTCAGGACCAGCATGCGGTACAAAACGAGACCCTGTCTCAAAAAAAAATGTGAAAAGGGATAAAATCACACTGCCAACCATGGTTGTCATAACCAGAGTGGCCCACGCACAGACTCCGCCAGGGCAAAAGGGTTGGTACCCGTCTGGTTTGTGCCCCAGGCCTCATCCTTGACTCAAACTATGCCACCAGTAAAAATGGGTGTGTTTCTTCAATACTGTTGTATTTAAATCAGTTCGGTGTACTTTGGTAAATCAAGAAACCATGTGAATATAGAGATATGAGGCTTAGTCATTTACTGTGGAAAAGAGCACAATGATTTCAACAAACGCAGAAGCTGAGGTAACATGCTCTAACCCTACCGGGTCTTACGCTCATAGGCTATGATTCTCCATGTGTCTCACTACATCTAGCATGTTATGAACTGTGCTTGGCTCCTGGTAGATGGCTGACAGATGAGTTTTGAGTGTTCGAGTTTGTAGGAGTCCGGGATTCAGAGGTGCTGCTGAGAATGGTGTTACTGGCGCTCTGATGATGAACAAACCTGAAGCAGGACATGATCAAGTGGGGTTTAGGTGACCGAATAGGAGTTTCCTCACACAGAATGGAAAAAAATAGTGGAAGAATGGAGGGAGTGTTTCCAGGAAGAGGCACTGAGGGGCAAGACCCCATCACTTCTTGGATAAATACAAAGGCAGAATTCTTTGAAGTTAGACCCGGTGGCTCCTGAGAAGAATTGGAGTGCATGGTGGTGGTAACACAGGAGGAAGGGTTCTCCTACTTGTCTCCATTCTCCTACTCCTTCTCCTCCTCATCTCTTCAGGTTTATGTCTTTTCTTTCGTGATGGGAAGCTGTTTGGTGTTTGAAACCCCTTCAGAATATAGTGGACCAAACACCCAGTACTTCGCTGTAACCAGATTCCATTTTTCTGCATTTGTTTCAATGGCACCTAGATGATAAATGTTAATAAAAAGGCATTTCGCTTGAGAAAGCACAACGCTATGAGCTGGGCAGAATGAGCACTGTGTGCTTTATGGAAGAGGATGGAGAATGAGGGTTTCAGTGTTTGTCTTTTTGCCTCCACAGTTATTCATACAGAAAGTACGGGCCATTGCTTGTTTATGGCATCTCTTTTTTATGGATGCCCAAGTTATTATTTTTTATTGGTTTGGGTACTTATTTTGCACATTTGTAAACAATTATGTAGTTACGCAGCTGTTGTACCGCAGAGGCCATATGCATTTCCGCGTGAGGAGAAAATTCCGCGAGCGGCTCTCACCGGATACATCATAAAAGAATTATTGTGGTGCCAAAAAAAAAAGCTCAAAAGTTAGCATTGGCTTTTTACAGTATTGGGAGCTAAATGAATTTAATGTTTCTTTGCTAACTTGGGAGTCCAAGTCAAAGCTCATAACTTGATCTGAAGATTCTGCAGGGTTTTTGTGGTTGAATAGAAGACGTGATACCCAACAGAAATGAATTGGCCAATCAGAAAAGTGCGTCTGTTAGTAAACTGTTACACTGGCCCATATGTGCCCCTCTTCAGAGCTTGATTGGAAATCTGTCTATGTCCACCGTCTAACTTTATATTATCTAATACATGGGGTGGCTTATAAGACACTGGTTTTCTGAGAAGTTTTTTTTTTTTTTTTTAAACATGGCAGCATTTATTAAGATAAGAAAAATGTATCAAGTATCCAGTATATGCAAGGAGTTAATGCTCGCCATAGGGAAAGAAAGGTCATCGCTAGGATAGAAGAGTTAGGGGTGAAGGATGAGGTGGGTGGGGCTGACTTTTGAGATGGAAAAATGGCTCTCCTCAAGTAGCCTTTATTCATTCAATACATTCTTTTTAACGCCTATAGATTTCCAGGCCTTGTGGCAGGTAGGAATGGAGTTGAGCCGGTGAATGACCAAGCAGATTTCCTCTCCGGAAGAGCCAAAGGACATTGGTGGAGATTGTGTTGCATACTTAGCCTTAACTCCAAGCCCCATTGTGTGTTCTCTGAGGGGTTGTGGGTGATTGCTTACCTTGCAAAGCCCCTTTCCCTTCTGTGGCATGCTCACAGAAGGCAGAATGCACACAAGGCACTTAGCACCATGCCTGGGCCCCAGCTGTGGGCATGGTGTGACTGGTGGTGGCTGAGTAGTAATCCTGGGGTGACCTCTCTGGGAGGATCATGAGCCATCTCTGCTTATCCTTCCCATGAGAATTAATGGGCTGGATCTTCTGTCTGTGCTGTCCGATTAGAGAAAGGGAAAAAAAATCAAAAGATGCCAAGCTGACCTTAAGAGACACAGTTCCGAGTAGACCAAAAATTCTGTGCCTGCTATAAAGGCACCCAAAGAAGCACCAGGATGAAATGCCAATACTTGGGAAACATGTGTATTGTTGATTAGGAAAAGGAGGGAGATTTAATTTTTTTTTTTTTTTTTTTTTTTTTTTTTTTTTTTTTTTTTTTTTTTTTTTTTTTTTTTGCTGTACCAGGTTTCAAGCCAAGGGCCTTCACGCACAGATACACTTTCAGCCCATTTTCTTTTCTTTTCTTTTCTTTTTTTTTCATTTTAAGATACTCTCTCTAAGTTGCTAAATGCCCAGGCTGGAGTCGTACATGCTATCCTCCTAACTCAGCCTCCTGTGCTAGGCTCACTGGGCCCAGCTAAGATTTTTTCTTTTTTTAAAGAAGGCAGCTTCCCTAGATATATTGGAAAGCATCCTAAAAGAAGCATCTCGATTCAAACAAATTAGCTTGGCCCATCCTACACCAATCTGTAACATTTTCATAGATACTTCCTTCCTCGGTGGTATTATAAATGTATTAGCAACATTTATAATTTGCTAAATGGAAAATATCACTGAGCTTTAAGCAGCAATGTGAGTATTATCTGTGAATCTGAGTACAACGTGCACCAATCAAAACCACAACAAACAAATAAGGAGAGAAGGAAAACCACAGCGTTGACTTGCAGGTTTTTTTCTGCAAAATATTATTTGTTCCACATTGCTGTTTTATTCATTTTAAGCACGTTTTCACCAAAGAATTCTACTCTCAGCGCGTCTCAACTCAATTTAAAGTGAAAGGGTTTTTTTGAGTTTAGATAATTTACATATAAAAGCGTTACTGTACATTTTATGAAATGACTGTGTTCGGAAAACAAGGATTTCAATTTAATCGTATTGTTATTCCACAAGTAGAAAGGCTTCCCTCCTGCTCCTCTGTCTGCCTAACAATATTCCTTCTTGTCCTAATTTTAAATTGTTAGTGTTTGAAAATTGATGTGCATCTTTCTGTTCCTACCAGTACAACTTAAGGCCCTCTGCTATTTGCCGGATAGACTCAAAGATTATGTGTCTGTGTGCAAGACAGAATATTAATAATAACCTGGGCATGACAGGTGTGTAGCTCTCCCTAAGTTATTTTTTTTTCTTCTCCCAAGAAATTTTATTTGCCAGTGGCCATATTTTTTCCAACAAAACAAAACAATTATTCCTCATTTTATTTCAAATTTTCAATGTTCCTTTCTTCTCCCTTTGCTTTCTTTTCCTCCCGTTTTTTAAATGACATTGTTCTGGAAAAGTCAGGAACCTGCCATTCCAATTCAGGGTCTCATAGCATAAAGTGTCTTTGAGAATTCTAGATAGGCATTAAAGATTTCTGACTGCTGTGGTTGTCCTAGGAAGCCTGCCAGTGCTTCAGATTCTTGACCTCCAGAATGAATGTGAGGCTCTGACTCTGTAAAAGAAAACACCCAAGTTTTATGGTTCCTCCAGCTTGGGTTGCACTACAGATGTCCTCGGGCCTCTGCTTGTCTGTATCTTCCAGAGGCCAGGGCCAGTCGCCCACTCTGTCACCCGCGTAGTATCCAGATGGCTTCCTCCAGGATCACATTGGACAATTTCTTGTGGAGAGAGGAGTATTTGATAATTTAATGGGGAACAGAAGAAACAACTGCTATAATGGGAGTGGCAAAGCCGCACAGAAATTGATTTAACCCTAACCAAAAAGATAAGTATGCCCTGTTCTCAGGGTAAACCCCATCTTGGAAGGCAGTGCAGGCATGAGGACCCGCTGGGATGGTGCCCCTGGGCTTGCCTCTGGGTGCCAGCATCTCCTGTCGCCATTCCTGCATCTCCCTAGTGGTGATAAAGAGGAGGGTCCTTACTGGGATCCCCTGTGGATGTATACAAAGGCTGATCAACACGTGGCGCATGCTGTAATTAACCCCTCTCAGAAGACTCCCCCTCACTCCACACACACTAGTCCCACCCATTCTAGCCATTTGGGGGAAGAAGCTTTACAAATGTCTTTGGGGGGTGTGATTAAAAAAAGAAAAAGACCAAGGATGCTGCTGCTGAGTGCCATTCAATAGAAAGGCGGACTCATGAGAGCACGGCAGGGTATCCTCATCCCCCCTGCTCCCCCACCAGGTCCTCCCCCTTCACCCTCATTCTCTTGACAGGAACTCAGGCCATCTTGAAGCCAAGGGAAATGGCTTCGTTGGTGACCTCGCCAGTCCTTGCTACCTCCCCCAGGTCTGAGTCTTAGCCCTTCATATAGTAGTATAACCTGTAATTAAATTTTTAGCACATGCCTCTCGCTAGTTGGATACTCTCCTAGGGGCTTTTGTAACAGGCCATGAGCAAAGCCCCGGGTGACCAGACATAGTCTTAGATCCCATTGTCTCTTTGATTGTAGAACAGGTCACATTTTCCACTGTGTTCGGTGAAAGCCAGGGCATTTTCATTGACGTAGTCGTGGCACCAACTGCTAACAATCATCATTCATTTCTTCCTTAGTGAGTGCTTCCCCCAGTTCCAGAGGAAGCTCATGCAGATAGCTTCATTACATTGTGTCCATTATGAGCATCACCTTGCAATGCATAGGCTGCTCACTTTGTCCTTACTGTCCATTGGAGCAGGTCAGAGCCTCTTGGTGTGGGGACTCCAGGGTGCAGACTCCCCACTCATGTGACATCCTTTGGTGAAAAGACAAAAATCCTTAGAGCTGGGAAAACATTTTCATGCAGTCTTCTCAGTTTATAGGAAAACCATCTCATTGCCCTTGGGACTGGAAATCACACTCCATAAGCTCTGGATAAATATTGCGCATCCATTTTCTGTGCCCGCGAGGATACGTTCTTCTGGGGAGCAGGGAAAATGATTTGATGGGGCTTTATGTGCGAGCTGAGTTTGCTGCAGGTATCTCATCCCCAGTTCTTTCCCATCAGAGACCCGTCAGGGTGACTCTGTCTTTTTAAATTGGTTTCCCCTTGTATCTCTGGAGGCCAGGCACCTAGTAGAGAGTCCTGGCGCGTAGTAGGTGATATACAAATACGGGCTGTATTAAATGTGAAGAAGGGGGAGACAAGAGAAAGGAAGGAAGGGGACCCTCCGCCCTGGTTCCTGCCTCTGCTCCACATGCTGGTGCTCCAGCTCACAGAACATTCTCTTCAATTCGGAGAACTCTCTCGTGCTGTCCCAATGAGTTCTTTTTGGATTAAGTCAAGTTTCTCTTGGTATCAATGAAAAGTCCTAACTAGTAGACAGGACCTTGGCCTCCATGAGAGAGATGGGTCAAGTCCACCGTGCCCACCTGGCAACAAGACAAGGAGGGGGTGTTCCCTGTGCGTGTGCTGACCTTGGCTGCACCCGTGCCTATTGGGCATATGGCTTCCAGGTCTCTGTACTCTGTGCTTTGGGCTGTGTGTTTTATACAAGAAATCAACATGGAAAATTTTTCAGTTGTTTCATTCTTAATTCATTTACAAATAAATTGTTAGCCAGGTATCATAGTAAGCACATGCCATCCCAAACATCTGTTAGGCTGAGGCAAGAAGATCACATGTTTGAGACCAGATTAGGCAACCTAGTAACTTAGTGAGACCCTGACTGAAAATTAAAAAAAAAAAAAAAAAAAAACTAAAGGGTCAGAACAAAGGTTCTGGGTTTGATCCCCAGTAACACTAAATAAATAAATAAACAAATAAACCATTACACGTTAACCTGAACAACCTTCTTATGAAAAACAACCCTATGTCCCTACAGAGAATGCAAAGAGTAGCATCACTACGGGTCTCTCCACATACCTCGTTAAGGTCCAGCTTCCCAGGATGCAGCCAGACTCCACCTCTGCTCCTGTGTTCTGCGTCTAGCAGTATTTTATAGCTTGTGGCTTCTGGAAAACTCCACCATCTAGTTGTAAAAGAATGAAGGGAAAATGTCAGATGGCACCCTGGTGTTGTTGTGAGGAGTTTTGACCTCATAAAGCCTCTGAGAGGTTCCTTGTTAAGACAGCAGACCACCCCAGTTTTTAATGTGTTGTGGATGTCCAAGCCCTTCTGCTTCCAAGTTCCTCCTTATAACTCTGAGGTCACATGAGTTACAAGAAGAATGGGAGGTCAGTGTGGTGCAGTAGGGCTATGGTGGTGTCTGTTTCATCAGTTTACAGTGGGATTAATAGGGCCCCCTCAAAAAATATGCACAGGTACCCTCCCCGAAAGCTTTTGGAAGAACCCTGCCAGCACCTTGTCATTGGGCTTTCACTTCCACACGTGGGATTGAGCACGTTTCTGCCGCCTGGAGCCACCCAATTTGTGATCATTCATTTCAGGAACCCCAGGAAACCATTCAAAGGGAGGGTTTGCTCAAGGTCACCCAGATGCTAAGGGCCAGAGAAAGGATTTGAGAGGACAGTTCCAATTCCTGAACTTGCTAAGCAGTGCTTCTTCCCTGATAGGAAAGCCATTGTGGTTCCCAAACCCATAGCACTTCATTTAAAGTTAAATGTGTGTGGGTGTAACCAGACAGTACAGTGCCCACTGGAGTGCTGGTCAGTAGCCATGTTTCCCAGTGCCCCACCACACTTTGTGAACCCAGGACCTGGTATTTGACAGCTCGATTATCCTTTCTATTAGGGAACCTGAGGAATCTACAATCCTGGGAATCTCAATAGCTACAGGCAAGGTAGAAATGGGGCAGTAATTTGAACTGTGATCACTCTGTTTGTTCCCTCCAGAATACCAAATCATGATTGAAAAACAACCACGTTGCAGCATCAAACCAACTGAAGGGCCATTCCCGCTGCTGTTGGTGTAGCATTGGCTTCCTGTATTTGCTATTCATGTGAGAAAATGGTGAAATTGTTTGCTGTCTCCATTGGGGAGCTACTTCTTTTGGGTTTTGTAAGCTAACCTGGCTTTGTTCAGCTGTGAAAGTGTCACCAATGATCCTTCTTTTTAGGTTTTTTAGGCCTTAACTAGTATTTTGTCACCTGTATTAATTATATACAGAGTAGGTGTTTCATATGGCAGTGTGGTATGTCCAGGCTTAGTGATCAGGTTAGAAATTGGAGCAAAGTGCCATGATGCTCACGTTGAGGTGCCAGTTGATAATGTTTTAGGTTCTAGTGGCCAGACACATCTATACCCTTTTGTAAATCATGTGACTTCAAAGGTGTTTACTATGTGGTAGTCCTTCCTAGTATGAGATCCTTTGGATATCAGGTGTTTCAATATAGTCTTATAAAGAAAAAGAAAATATATAACCAAGATGATGGAGTCTAATTAGATACTTGAGATAGTCTATGATTCTAAAGTTGGAATGTTAACTATTAAAGACAAGCATTAAAAGGAGGTGCCTATTCTTTATAATAAGTACAAGGATTCTAAGAAAAGTGAGAAGGGAATTTTTCCCCCTCCAGGTGAGTCTCAGGAATACACTCATATGTGTAGTCTAAGGAATACTGAATTTATCTTCAATATTTTAATGAATAGTGTTCCTATAAGTTAACATTTTCCATGCTCTTCCTACTCAGAATTTTGTAAATATTTGTTATGCTAATGAATCTGTTTACCTTTCGCATCCTTTATCTTAAAAGCTGTTGGTTGACTTTTCTAGTGGAAGGAGGCATGCCCTTATCTGTTGGAGACACATGCCAGACCCCAGACCTTGCTGAGCCTGAGGCGTGGAGTGGATCTAAATGTAAATGAGGCCATGATGGTCAGTTCTAAGTGTCAACTTGATTGGTCACAGGATGCCTAGATACTTGGACAGAGCCATTCTGGGCATGTTTGGAAGGGTGAATTGGATGAGGTTCCCATTTGAACTGACAACCTGAGTAAAGCAGGCCGCCCTCCCTGATGTAGGTGGGCCTCATCTAATACGGGGAAAGGAGGCTTAGTGGAACAAAGAGGGTGCCTCCTGGCTGCCCCAGTGCCTCAAGCCCTAAGATGTCAACTGAGGTATCAGCTTTCCTTGGATATTGAGCTTGCGGGCCTTGGGACCAGAACTGTCACCATTTGGGAGAAATACTCTGGCTCACCTGTGTGTCCTTCTTGCCTACAGCAGACCGTGAAACTTATTTATCTCCTATTTATATTTACATAGCATAAAGAGAAAAAAGTCTTAGTATGTTTTGTAGGCAAGCTGGAGACCCAGGAGAGCCACTATGCATTTATTGTACATGTGATGAAAATATTAAGTATGGACTGAATATTTCTGTCACTACTGGACCACACACATAGTAGCAGTCCTCCTTGATGGTGTGATCCACTAACATTGCAGCCATCTTTGTTTGAGGACATGACTGTTACAGTGGTTGCACAGTAAGATCACCTGAGGACACGTTGCTAGAATGCATTGCCCTGGTTAAGGATGCGTGCCCCTTTTACACCTGCATATGATGTTATGCAGAGGCCATATCTTGCTTGGGTGATTTTGACCCTAGGACTCATGCCCATGTCTGTTTGGAACATCTGGTTTCATACTTCAGCTGTGCAGGTGAAGAACCCCTGTGCATGCCCAGCATGGCTTGTGACCTCAGGCCTGGGCCTGCCCTGCCTGTGAGAGAGCAGACAGTTCTCCAGCTCTTGGCTTACGTATCTTCTTGTGGAGTCATCATGTGTTCCTAGGTCATCATAACACTTGCTGCTAGTTCTGTCCCAGGATGGCACCACTGGTCTTTGGCGTTAGAATCTTGGCAACTGAATCCCATGATGGCCCCTCACCCTTTAGGAGTGGAATGTAGTCAAGGCCTCATGAGTCACAGCCATGGCCCACCCTTCAGCTCCCCGAATAAAGCGTCCCCCTTACAATGACTGGGGTAATGAATCTGTTCTCCTCTCTCACCTCAATGGGGTGCCTCACTCCCTCTGTCAAGTACCTGGAGATCTGTCTCAAGGCATCCTGGCCTTTGCTGACTCTCTTAACTCTGTCTGAGACTGAGTTGCCCAGAGGCAGAGCCTGAAGCAGGGATCTGGTACACACACTGTATCCAAGAAACATCCTCAGGAGAACCTGTCATAAGTAAGAAAAGCAAGACAGGAAGATAGGAAAGGGGCCTAGAAAAGTCATGGTCTTGGTCTCGGTCTCTGTCTCTCTCTGTCTCTGTCTCTGTCTCTGTCTCTCTCTCTCTCTCTTTCTCTATCTGTCCCTCTCTCCTCTCTCTCTTTCTTTCTTTGGTAATGGGGATTGATCCCAGGACCTTTGCATTAAAGTACATCTTCCACCTATGTTTTATTAATCTTTGATTTTGAGATATGATCTCACTAAGCAGCCAGCGCTTGGCTTAAAGCTGTGATCCTCCTGCCTCCGTCTCCCAGAGTGCTGGAATTATAGAAAAGACATTGTCTCTAGGAAAGTCTGGCATTGGCCTCATGCTCAGGGGTACTATGGAGCATTTGCTCCTCAAACTTCCCATTGAAGGCCACATAGCCAGGCATTATACCTCAATTTCAAGCAGTCGTAGGCCATCTGTTATGGGGACTGCATCTCACCAAGTGTCCCAGGAAAGGGAGAAAGACATCAGGCAAGACCATTTCTTCAGAGAAGGTAGAGACATCTAGGAAGTGGCACAGTGGCCGAGAAGCTGTGTTCAACCAGGCGCCAGCAGTTCCTGCTGCCTCCTTGGCCCACAGTCACTTTTCTTCTCTCGTCTCCATCCTTAACACCTCACAGCCTTGTACTCCAAAATGGTCCTGTACTCAATCTGAGCATCCGTAGCACTCTGCAGTTTTAATGTATCTACTATACCTGCTGCCTTAGTCTCCGAAACCATAAAACAGACATGAGAGCAGACACCAGACTCACAGAGTGAGGAGTGGACGCTGTGGAGTCATTATGTTTCCTGAGCTCTGTGAAAAGAGAAAGTGGCCTAAAAATCTAGGCATTGTAGATGCTGTCCTGGTTCTTTGGGACTCCCCTTCTTCATCTGAATTGCATCTGGCAAAAACTCATGGCTTGGTTGGTTTTTATGGTACTCGGGATCCAACCCAGGCCTTTGGCACTGCACTATTAGTCCATCCCTACTTCAGTTTTTAGGTTTCTTTTTTTTTTTAACAAAGTTTTTCTAAGTGACTAAATTGCCACCTAGGCTCAAACTTGTGATCTCCCTGCCTTCACCTCCCAGTGTGCTGGGATTATAGGCCCATATCACCAAGCCCAGTTAATTTATATATCTTTTTTTTTTTTGCCAGAAAAACAAAAATAGATGTCTTGTCCCTGAGTTACTATATTTCCTCCCCTGTCCTTTCCAAAGCCCATATGTTCCCAGTCAGTCACTTTCCTTTGTCAGTTCTTATTGTTTTAATTCACTTCTCCTAGCCCAAGAGAAAGGCACCACAGTGATCCTGTGAGCTCTAACTATCAGGAATCTGCTGCCAGAGCCAGGCTGGCTTTTGTGGCCTTGGGCAACTTGGGGTGTCCTCTCAAGTAGCAGCTGCCAATAGTCAGAAAGCTAGAGATTCTGATTCTGTCTTCCTGAGAAGCAGATCTGTTAGACCAGAGTGATATTTCTGAGCCCTCACGTGTGCCTCACTCGTGAAATTTCAGGAGGTTGTCACAGAGCGAAGATGGCAGGCATTTCCCTCCTCCAGGAGCTACAGCAATTGAAAAGAAGATATCCCCCCTTTCCTAATTTAGTAGATGAAGCCCGCTTCTGCCACCGGTGAAAGAGAGTAATCGTCACGATTGCTTTTCCATTATTACAGTAATTAGACATAAAATCGGTATTTATGTATGACTTGAAATTTGAAGATTCTCCCTGTGTTTGACTGTGGGCTTTACAAATGGAAATTGGGAATCAGTTGGCCAATGAAATGTCATGATCCAAACAGGATTTGGAAATAATGACTCTTGCACTGCCTTAGGGCCATTGGCATATTAAAATACAAATTTATCTGTATTTTTCTCTCTTTTCTTAAACGACTTCATGTTTGCTCAAAACAAGTGCTGATTTGTCTAGTCTCCAGGCAATCTTTCACATTTTTTTCTTACACTCTGTGTTGTTCTCAAACATCCTCACAGCCTAGATTGCACTTTCTTCTCCTAACTGAAGGGGGCAGGAGTTGAGGCAGCTAAGACTCTGCCCACTCCACTGATGAGAATGTGCCCAGAGGCCACAGCTGGTTAGACAAATACCATCAGTAGCCAGGTCCGGAGGATCAGGAAGAAAATGGTCCCCTAAACCTTGTCCCACCCCTATGTTTGTCTACTTAGGACACAGTGCCACTTCTTTGCCTTCACCACTGAAATCCCCAAAGTACCGCCTCCTCTGATGTCAGTATAGCCTTGTCCCTGAGGAGACTGGGGCGCTGAGAGCAAACTCAACAACTGGAAGCCGTGGTTTCCGAGTTGGGTTCACTTCCTCTCGCACCTGAGAGAAGTGCAGGGTTTGGCACTGTTTGTCTTGAAAATCGAGGGAAGCTCTCCGCTTCAGGCCAAGAGTAACCTCTATGTTGTGCCTGACCTTCCAGTCATAGGGTGACATAGGGTGACCTCACCAAAGCCAGGGCTGTGACTTTCCTTCTAAATTCTTAATTCCCTGGCGGAGAATTTCTTTTTCTTTTTCTTCTCCTTCTCTTTTCTTTTTCCTTTCTTTTCTTTTCTTTTTTTTTTTTTTAAGATGGGGTTTTGCTCTATAGCCCAGGCTGGTCCTGAGCTCACTGTGGATCCCAGGCTGGCCTGGACTCATGACAGCCCTCCTGCCTCAGCCTCCCAAGTACTGGGATTACAGGCATGCACCACTGTGTCCTGCTGTTGTGGTTTGGATCTGGAATGTCCCCCCAAAGTCTCATGTATTTGAATGCTGTCAGTTGCCTATGGAACTATGTGCTGTTGGGAGATTGGGGCCTACTCTGGAGGAGTGGACTACAGGCATGTAAATTGAATTATAGGCATGTAAGTTGGATTGCAGGCACGTAATCCACACCTTTCACACCTGGATCCAGGAGGGGTTGGTCACTGGGATGAGACCTTTAAGGATAGATAAGCTGCTTCCTGCCTTTCTTGGAGGATGAGTCTCAACTTGCCTTGGCTGGGCTTCCTGTGTGTGATGTCATGAGAAGCTGCCTCTACCTCTGCCTCTGCCATGTACTTCCATTGCTGCTGGCCCCTCCTGAATGGATTGTGACCTTCTGAAGCTGTGAACTAAAATAAACCTTTCCCCCCTAAATTTGTGGATGTCGAATATCGAGTCACAGCGACAAAAAATTAACTAATACATCAGCTTTATGTGGTACTTGGGAATTGAACTCAGGGCCTTGTGCTTGCCTTGCAAGCACTGCTCCATTCCTCCAGCCCCCGGCCAAGAAAATTTGAATAATCTGGCCAAATGAATGCAGGATCTTGGAGACCACTCTTGGCGGCTGCTGGGAGGGTTACTGGCTTCACTCCATGACAGCAAGATAGCAAGCTATTGGATTTTTGTTACCTGTGCTTTCTTTCAACACCTACCATTGGAGGATCCCCTTAGCCAACAGCTGTTGATAGACCCAACACGTGTGGTGCTGCTTGCTTTCAGAAAGAAAAAGCCCATGTCCTCCAAAGTTCTTATTTCTCTTTGGTCCTCGGTCCTGGAAAATGGCAGAGGACAGAGTTTGGTGACAGGAGATCTGACAAGCAGAGGGTTAGACTGAGCTGGGCTGAATGGGGAGAGATTTCTCATTACAGAGGAAGAAACAGGATGGGATTTTGAACAGTTGAGGCAGGACTAGACAGGTGAACCACATTTGCTGTCACGTACACATGTGCATGCGCACAAATCAGTAAACTCACCTTCTCCAAGTTCTCTCTGCAGCAGAGACGGTGCTCTTGACGAGCACTTCCCAGCGCTCTACCTTCTTCCCATTCACTGGCACATCAAGGTCCCCTCTTCCGTCTGCCTCCTCTGGTTCTGTGTCTGTCCTTGTGCTGGCCATGGCTGCTGAGGTTGAAAACCCTTTCATCTTCCAGGAATCCTCTGCTCCTTAGAAAGCAAGCCCTGTCATGACAACATCGGCCGAACATCATGAAGCATTTAGAATTGGCTAGGGCCTTGAGTGTCTTAGAATGCTGCCATGACGCAGGAAGTTGGCTCTGCCCCTGAGTTTCCAAGAGAAAGTACCCATCACAGGGTTGCCTGAAGTTCAGTCCAGCAGTTTTATCCAGAGCAGAGCAAATGCCAATGTGATTTGTGAAGACGGTATCAGGAACTGTGTTTGGCAGCATCCTTCTGCTTGGGCCTGTACCCAGCCACCGTTGGGAGGGAAGTGCCTCAGAAACTGGCTCCTGGGGCCTCTGCGGAAGAGCAGGGACTTGCCGACGAGCTGGGCTCCGAGGTCCAGGTAAAGGTGATCCCACAATGTGCAGTCGGAAGAGTATGCCCCTCCTCCCAGGCTTGGGGGGTCATTTAATTTCTCTTAGTGCTGGAAGGGGACTTGGTAGAATTGATTTGGCAAAAAGGTTAATGTGTTCTTATGGCTGCCAGTTGGCTGACTGAATTGCTGGTAATTGAGGCAAGGAGAGCATTTAATTTGACACACTGAATGCAGGTCCACCAGAGCCGATAGCTCAGTTGCCGGGGTGTGTGTGTGTGTGTGTGTGTGTGTGTGTGTGTGTGTGTCTTAGACACATTCCTGCTTTTACTCCTTTTGGCCTCCTCTGTTGTTTTTTTGTTTGTTTGTTTGTTTGTTTGTTTTGGGAACAGAGTCTTGCTCTGTAGTCTAAGCTACTCCAGAACTCACTGTATAACCTTGGCTGACCTAGAATTCAGGGTAATGCCCCTGGCCTCAGCCTTCCTAGGTCTGGGATTACAGGTATATACCACCATGCCCAGCTATTATGTGGTGCTGGCGAATCAAACTCAGGGCCTTTCACTTGCTAGGCAAGTGCTCTAACCACTGAGCTGTGCTTCCATCCTAGCTTCTTCTGTATGCAAGGAACTGACCTTGTCATTGCTGTCTACACACCAGCCCCAGTTCCACCCTCTATAGGAAACATGAGACTTTATATTTTTCCTATGACCTCTTATTGTAGAGATGTGCAAGTTCAGGCCTTGTCTCATGGGGAAAGGGGATCACCTAAATGCAGTCCATTCTTGATGATCTCCTAGGGTAGGGATCAGCACTCCATAGCCCATGACCAAGACCAGCCTGCCTCTTGTTTGTATAAATAAAGTTTTATTGAAACACAACAAAGATCACGTTTAGAAATTGCTTACTGCTGCTTTACATGACAGTGCGAGAATTGAAACCATTCACCCTACAGATCCTAAAGTATTGACTACGATCATTTCACATAGTGCTTGCCAAATTGGGTTCCTATGTCAGTTTGAATTTCAGATTAAGATTTTTTTTAAAGCTAAGTTATATACCCAATTTAACTGAGTAGCAACTGGCAACTCTGTGATCCCTGAACTAAGATGTGGGAAGGAAACAGCAGCTTCTGTTGCCAATTCTCTTTTATCTGAACCCACTCTAAACTCTTATTTCTTTAAATGTTATATAATATTACATGAAGTAGAATATGCATCATTCGTGGATAACCAATTTACAAATATTGAATTTCTTTCTTTCTTTCTTTCTTTCTTTCTTTTCTTTCTTTTTTTGAGGCAGGGTTTGTTGGGCTGGTCTTGAGTTCACTCTGTAGCCCATTCAGTCCTTGGACACACAGCAATCCTCCCACCTCAGCCTTCTGAGTGCTGGGATTACAGGTGTGCCTGACAATGCCCAGTTCATGTGGTGCTGGAGGATCAAACCTACGGCCTTGCACTTGCTAGGCAATTCCTCTAACCACTGTGCTAGTCCTCTAGAATCAACATTAGGGGTTTTATAGTTCATATACATATTTTCATAAACCTATGCATTAAAGAATTGGTTACCAGCCCACGATGATACTGAGAGTTGGTAGAACCTTTATGGTGGAGGTGGAGGTGGAGAGGGATTCTGGGCCTTGTGGTTGTACCCTGGGATGGGGGTGTTGGCACCCCAGGCTCCTCTTCTTCTTCTTGTTTTTCCTTCCCATCCATGCAGTGAGTGGCTTCTGTTGGCCTTGTGTTCCTGCTGTGACATGCCCATAGACCCAATGCCATATGATGAAGTGATTGTGGACCAAAACTTTTAAAACCATAACTCAGAGGAAACTTTTTATAAGTTTATTGGCTTGGCTATTTGTTACAGTGATGGAAACCCAACTAACACAGTAATAGAATTTATTTTTTTGTACAATAGTACCTGATCAAAGCAGTCTGGAGTGTACTAGGAGAACAGGAACCTTGAACTCATGTGACCACTTGGGGCTTCCTGTGTGCCCTCTGGAACTGTGTGGTGGGCAGACAGACCTGAATGCCAGCTCTGGCCCATCAAGTTGTTGAGGCTCTCTGGTTTCTGGTTCCTGCTTTCCAACCCCAATGGGAATAGTATCACCTGTGTCAACCAGAGCCACCGATGCATAATAAACAGGTAGTCTGCAAATGTTCCTTTCCTCTCTGTTCACATGAAAACAAGCTCTCCAGGGGAGGACAAGGACAGTAATCCCCAGGACACCAAGAGGAAACTGCCTCGGGTGGGCCTTCTGTCCCAGCATCACCCTGGGGGTGGCAGTGACTCACCGGGGTTTAGACTGTTTACGTCTGCGGCGTCACAGCCCTTGGTGGTGTGGTTTCAGTTCCCACGGGGCTCAGCGACATGGTTTTGTTTTCACTTTGGTCCACCGGGAGAGTTTCCACCCATCCTCTGTCCTGCAGAGATTCATTAGAAACTGTCCACCGTATCCAGGACCTCCTGAAATGAGGAAGGAAAGGGCCCTACCTGGAGGACAACAGGTGTCTTCCCCTAGCAGGGGCCCCACTCCTGGTCACATTCAGCTTCCTCGGGGAGCTGGGCTGCAGGTTCCTGGGCAGGAAGCGCCCATACAGCCTCTAAAGGAAATGCCCACACCCCCCTGGAGCCGATGCCCTGCAGCAGCTGTGCCAAAGGTCTCCCAGGCAGCAGAACCAGCTGCCTCCTGGTTCCTGTCTGTACCCAGGGTGAGGCAAAGTTTGATAAGCCCAGCTACTGTTTCTGCACCAGAGACCAAGTAGTCCCCTATTCCAGGCAGCGATGTCACAGTTGTCGGTGAGAAAAGGCCGAGAGTCCATCACCCGACATCACAGAATGATGCTTTCACCATTCATTCATTTCTTTATGATCTCACTCATCCATTTGCCACCAAATGTGCCCCAGGGCGCCTGCGCTAGCCCTGAGAGGGATTGTTTAGAGCAGAAAGTGGAAATGCAAGAGATGCATTCAAGGCAGGGTGGTGAGTCTTGATTGAGTCCAACAACAGCAATATGTGTGGTATCAGAGCCCCCAAGGAGAGTGCTTCCCACTGGCAAGTTCTATGAAGTTGCTGCTTAAAGTGGGTTTTCAGGGCTGAGTAGGAGTGTGCTAAAAGAGGGAAGGGGCTTAGAGAAGGGCATAGTAATCACAAGGTATAGAATTTAAGAGAACCTGTGCTCAGAGTTACGAGACAGTGTCTGGGAAGCTGCGTGTAATTTCAGGATCATTTAGTTTGTTTGGAGTAGCTTTGTGAGTATGGTTCACACAAGAGGCAAGAACAGGCCAGGGTAGACGGGCTACATTGCATTTCTATCACATGAAAACAGCCTGGGAAATATTAACTACATTAACAAGATAAAAGTGGCTTCTAGACCTAAGTCCCCCCCACAGTGACTTCACTAGAGCATCAGTTAAGCAATGGAGAGCAGAACCCACGTAGGTGTCAGGGGATCCACAGCCCCTCCGACCTGTCCCGCCACATCCAGTCCCCATCCCTCTGCCCAGTTCACAGGCTGACCTGCCTGTGTCCCACTGGGTCTGCTGCCCACAGGACAGATACCGCGGATGGGCCCGTGAGGCTGTTGAACGCATTTGCCTGAGGAAGGAGCTGGGCTCTCGGAGGCTGAAGAACTCCCCGAGGCCCCGGCCAGAACGGGGCACAGCAAGATCTGGATCCCCGGGTGTCCAAGTGGAGGTTCTTCCTGGCAGAACTCAGCCCGGGGCACTAGGTCACAGCTTCTGCAGCAAGCTGGGCTGCTTTCCCTACACCCCCTGCTTCTCCAAAGCCAGCGTTTCCCAGCCCACCAGCCGCACGCATGTGTACTTGACTTGGAAAAGGAAGAGCTTGTTGTTCACTCTTGTTGCCAGCTGCCCGCTATAGCCCGTGCCCTCTCACTCACCAGGAGCTGCAGGCTAAGTTCCATAATGGGGTCCCTTGGTATGGTTTAATGTCGGGTCACTCCCCAGAAAGTGGGTGTGGGAGTCCTTTCCCCTGTCTCTTCTCTTTGGCTCTGTTGGAAATGTAACATTTTAAAGCCCTTCCTGGCTAGAGGATTTCTTTTATTGTAAACATAAAACGCTCATTGAAACATTAAACATTTTACAGCTGTTTTTCAGCACATAAATTTTCATAGACACCCACCCCCTTATGACCACACCCTTCTCCTATATATTTCTCTTTCTTCTTCTCTTTATTTTTTCCTTTTTTGGCTTCTCACATTGTTCCAAGACAAGAGATGGGGGTTTGGAAGGGGGTAGGTTACAGATAAACTAGAGTGATTGGTGCAATTCAGAGGAGTCAGGAAAGCACTCCTAGGAGGAACAAGGTGTGCCAGACACCTGCCAAGGAGGCCGACCTTTTCACTGGCCCTTCAAACCCAGACTGGAGCCTCCGTGAACTGACCTCGGAAGGCTGCTTGCTCAGCCTGAGCATGTTTCTGCTCACACTGGAGCAGAAGGAGGGCTAGGCTGGAGAAAGCCTCAATGACAGGAAAGCCAGGGTGGCCAGGCCTGGTGGCACATGCCTTTAATTTCAGCACTCTGTGAAGCTGAGGCAGGAGGATAGCAGCCTAGGCAATTCTGTAGCTTAGAGAGAACCTGTCTCAAAATATTAAAAAATGGGCTGGTGGGTTCAATGTCCAACATCACAAGAGAAAGAAAGAAAAGTAGAAAGAGAGAGAGAGAGAGAGAGAGAGAGAGAGAGATGTAAACCAGCACAAGGTGGCCTAAGCCAGCTTGAGGACTGTCCAGGCCATCTTTCTGATTAGATGGCGCATGGGTGATTTGGCTTCTTGTTAAAGCTGGATCCAGCCCAAGGTGGCCCTGCTGGGTCCATGCCTGAGCAGAATGAGGCTGGAGTGCTGGGGCCCATGGAAGAGTCAATGGTTGATCAGCAGTAACCCCGCTTTTGACCTTCGACCCTGACGGGCACCCTGGATGCCTTGGGAGTGCAGCCCAGCTCCCTGGGGATCACAGGTTGAGCGCCTGTGGAATCTCCTTGGTCACCCCAGCGCGCGGGCGGAGTGCACTTCCTGCTCCTGGACGCCGGGCCTGGCTCCTGCGACTTTCCTTTGCTCGGGGTATTAGTCGGCACAGAGCAGAGCCTCCTCGCGCCGTGGCTGTGTGACTCTGCTTGGCTCTTGTACCTTTCCGACAGACAGCCAATGCCACTTCTTCAGTTTGGTCCCTGTGTGAAATCCGTGAAGCAGATCTAGTTCGCACTTACGACTTGGAGCCAAGTTTCTTCTAAACCAGACGATATCAGCTAAACCCTAACCACCTCGTAGACCAGTGAGTGGGGAAGAAGAAACATTTATTCTGGTAAACTGTCAAGCTTTTTATCTTTTAGTTGTTGTTATGCAGCAATATTTTTGTTTGTTTTGAGATAGGGTCTCGCTCTGTAGTGCAGGCTGGTCCTGAACTCACTATGGAACCCAGGCTGGCCTTGGACTCACAGCAATTCTCCTGTCTCAGCCTCCTGAGTTCTGGGATTACAGGCGTGTGCCACCACATCCGGTTTTTCTGGTGCTGAGGAACCAAACTCGGGTACTTAGCACTTTCTTGAGTGCAAGCCCTTTAATGCTGAGCCATTCTTCCAGCCCTATGCAGTGATATTTTGGCAAGAACTGACTAACAATATACCTCCAGGCAACTCTGTACTTCAGTTAAAGATCCCACTCGACCAGTGTGCATATTTTGCAGTCCTGAGCTTCTAAGCAATTCTCAGACTTTACTTCATAGCACGCAGTCTTGCCCAATACCCACTAGCTACTCTGGTCTTCTCTCAATTCCTTGGACACACAAAACCTATACCAGCCTCAGGGCCTTTGCACACATTGCTTTCTTCTGCCTGGGAAGAAAGAGCTGTCTCTCTCTAATCCTTCTGGCTCACTTTCGTACATCCCAGAGGCTTATCCTGACCATGCTACCTAGGTAACAACAATAAAATGACAGTAACTATCACTTCAGTGTTCATGACGCATCAGACAACGTGCCCAGCATCCCACAACAGCGGTGTGAGGCAGGTTTACAATAAAGAGCCTCCTTCCTGTAAAGAGGAAGAAGCTGAGGCCAAGAGGGGCCTGGCAAGTTGTCTGAGTCACCCAGCTGCCACTTGGCAGAGGAGATTTCAAACCCTGCATACCCATCCCCTCTGAGTATCTGCCACCTTCTAACTGAGTACGGCCAACCTCTATCTTCACCTTTTTCACAGCCTCAGTTAACCACAGTCTAGAAATATTAAATGGGAAACCCCAGAGACAAGCAGTTCGTGAGTTTTAAGTTTCACAGCTTTCTGAGTAGCCTGGTGAAATCTTGTGCCAGCCTTCTCAGTCCTGCCTGGAGTGTGAATCACCCCTCGGGCATTGTGTCCGCACAGTATGTGCTGCCTGCCTGTTAGGCACAGGGGAGCCACCATCCTTATCAGATCTGCTGCCAGGCATTGCCGTGCTTGGACCTCACTCAGTAATGACCCATTGGCATAGAGCAGGGCTGCTGGCGAGACAGAAATGCCCAGGCACAGCTGCGAGGCTGTAAGGGGGACGTGTAGACTCTGCTGCTGCCCTGGCTTCCGACACCTGCTTGGAGAGTTTGACTATATCCCCTGTAGATAGGGGGAAAGCACTTTGCCTTTGATTCCCTACTTTCTATCTGCTGCTCGTGTCCTAGACTATCAGCTGTGAGAGCTACGGGACAGGTGTTGTGCGTTAAATTGCTCAGTTAACCAAAGCTCAGTCTTTGCTGATCTTCATCTGCTCCAGGACCCAAGAGACCTTAAAACCTCTGTCCACCTCAGTTTCCCCGTCTGTCAAAGAACAACTTGTTCTTGAATCTTGTATCCAAGACTAAGCACTAGATGCGATAGTCCTTCCCAGCACTCCCGCCACACACCCCCCTCTGGGGTCTCCAAGCCCCACCACACTGAAGAGCACTGGACTTGGACAGGGCTCTGCTGATGTAACAGCCTCCCACAGGATCACCTGTTCCTTCCCCAGACCCCGCACCTGGCACGGATCCAGCGTGCAACAGAGAACTGAGGAGCGAAGATGGACAGGCAGCAGACCTTGGGCAGAGTTGTCACACCGTGTACGCTGGTGGGCAAGAGAACTAACGTGCCTTGTCTACACCCTTGCCAATGTCTGTATCGTAGAGGGCTACGTGTAAATAGTCCCCATCACCTGGATGTGAAATGAAACAGTTGTTGGTAATCATTCTATCCCCCGACTCCCACCCCCTGTCTTTGTGGTGGTATTGAGAATGGAGCCCAGGGACTTCACGCTGAGTTAAATCCCTAGTCCTTATGTATTTATTTGTTTGCTTGCTTTTGATTTTGAGACAGGGTCTTTCTAAGTTGCCAGGTTCCCCGGGCTGGGCTGGAACTTGTGATCCTCCTGCCTCAGCTTCTCAGATCGCAGGGATGATAGGCCTGAGCCACCGGGCCTGGGGCCCATGTCCTTCCTTCATTCCTGCCTGTGGCCTTTCCTCCTCGCTGCGCCCTTGGGATGGAGAGTTAGAGCACACAGCAGCTTAAGCCAGCCGCCCGGGGTGTCCCGCTCACCTTCGGGCTGCTCTCCTCCCTTCTCCAGGGCCGAGCTGGCTCCTCAGCAAACCTGCTCTTCCGTGGGAAAGACCCCGGCTCTTGTTACAGCAGGGCCACTGTCCACGTCCACATGCCCTAACTGGTTAGCACATGGCGGCTGCATGAAGTCATCGGCACAGATAGAAATCAACAAGGGAGATTAGGTAAAGCGCTTATTTGAGGAGCTGTCAGGCAAAGGGTCCCCTCCAGCTCGCAGCAGGCCCTCTGCGGCTATTTTTCATGCGTGCTCGGATTTCACTGCTCGGTGATATTACATCTGCATGCACCTTGCCCTCGGACAGGACAAACACAGGTGCTGCCCAAATCCATGCAAAGCCCTGGATCTTAAGCACGATGGAGCATCTTGGGGAGGGGGAGAGTGGATTTGTAAGCAGCCTAACAGTCTCTTATTTCTCCTGGCAATCAAATAAATCATCTTTCTACCCCCCCCCCTACCCCGGGCCTCGGTGAAATTCAAACCTGTATGCAACCAGGCCTGGCAAGGTTTCCCTGCACCGGTGGGATCAGGGCTGTTAGCAAGTGCATTCTAAAATTATCAATCGCTGACCCCGCCGTCAGGGTGTGTTTTAGGGCTTGGGGGGAGAGTGTGCCCAAGCTGCGGTGGACTCGGCCCCTGTGTCCCTGGCTGTGTGCCCGCATGGATGCAAGAAGGCAGGGCTTCCATGGGCAGCCCACCCACCTGGCAGTGACCCATTCCATAGAGGGGTAAACCAAGCCCCTGACAACCAAAATGCTTGCCCTATGGAAAAGGAAAGGAGGAAAATGGCTGGGCAGTGGCGTA
>PVKB01002344.1:225017-293214 GCA_004027205.1 Ctenodactylus gundi
TGAAGGCTCTGGGCATGGTCCACAGTACACCACACCCACCCCCCCCCCCCCCCCCCCCCCCCCCCCCCCCACACACACACACACACACCAATTATAAAGAAAAAGATACCCGGAGCACTCTACACTCTAACTCAGGTTTTAGGTTCGGGTGATAGAACATTAAATCACAATGTAGCATCTAACACTTGTTTCTTTTTTCCTTAATGTTAAGAGCATGTAAAATAGTTAAGAACTTATTTATTTTAGTGGGGAGAAAATAAAAGTGAAGGGTACACATTTAGATAATAATGGAGTATGAATTAGCCTACAGGAAGTACATTCTGGTCTAGTTGAGAAAGAGCTAAGGAGGGAAAATTACAGATCTTAAAATAGGTGTAATATATCATGTATCTGTGAAGATGGGCCCGAGATTGCCTTCATTAAAGTCGGATTGGGTGTCCAAATCTCGAGTTACCTGGGGTACAACAGTACTCCCTATATTTAACCGAGCTTTTTATAAACCATTCCCCTTAACACCTCAGGCTGACAACCACATCCTGGGTGTTTATTTAATACCAAGTTTGACTAGGTTTTTGGTTTTTTTTTTTTTTTTTTCCTCTTTTGAGCATCCTCAAAATAAACAGAAGATCAGAAAGCAACTCCTTACAAGTCATCCACTCTTTCCAAGCCAAGTGCTTCTTGGTGTAGTGGATGCGAGCTGCCTCTCCTCTGCCCTCCTCTCCTCCTCCTCCCCTCCCCTCCCCTCCCCTGCCATCCCTACCCTTCCCTCTCCTCTAATCTTCTCTCCTCTTTTTTCTTCAGTAATAAATAGTCTAGATGAGCAAAATGCAGTAATAAGACAGTATTATGAAAAGCATTTCCATAATTTCTTTTTGCATCTTAAAAGTCAAATAAGAGCAGAGAAAGCAAAAGCCTAAAGTTAAGCAACACTTCTATATGTGTGCAATTACTTTAACTCGAAAGAGGAGGAAAAACAACCCCAGGGCCAGGGTGAGCAGTCTCCAGCTTCTCTGTGCCGAGCCTTGGTTCCTCTGGAGGGTGAAACAGAGCCGTGACTGATGGCGGTATGTCTGTCCTTGGGGTCTATGCGATGGGCTGCTATTAGGATCCTACTTGTGTGACAAGAAAGGAAAGTTTCTGTCGGGATTCAGAAGTCACAGGTGGCCTTAGGGTTATTCCCCTAAGAAGACCTGTTATCCAGACAGTTGACACAACACTTCCTTCTCGAGTGAATTTCATGGTACTCAGGAGGAAATACAACAGGACCTATAATAGACAGGTATTTTACTTCAAGTTACAGTAGGAACATGGGAAGTTCAAGTTGTCTTCAACAACTTGTCAGAAGCTAATCACATTAAAAATGAGATGCGTGCACTCAGGAATCTAAATGAATTATTTCTGCCAAGTAGAATTAAATTTGACCAGGTTTCCTGAGAACTGGAAACAGAGTTCTCATTAATAAATATATAAATAAAAATGTAGTGTAGCAACAAACCATTGGGTGATGCATTCTTCTAAAAATTTATCATATGTATTGTGTTCATTCCTGCATGTATGTAGGTATATGTATGCATAAAGAATCAAGTGAAACATAAAAAAGCAAGATGATACCATATCTCTCAATATAATTCACTAAAAACATGGAAGGATCCTGTTTTTGCTTGTGCCTTAATTTACTTGTGAAATTAAGATGTAAACAATTAAGTGAGAATTAGCATTTGAACTGAGGATGTTGTTTAGACAGAGATGAAAAAATACAGTTCCGGTTCAAACCAACAAGTCCACATATTGTGATGGGGGGGGGGGGGGGAAATGAAAAAGAATTGAGTGTGGCCACATCAGCCTGTCATCCCAGAACTCTGAGAGGCTGAGGCAAGAGCATGCCAAGTTTGAGCCCAGTCCGGGCTACTTAGCGAGACCCTGTTTAGAAATAGAAAAGAACTGAAGATGCAGCTCAGTGTGAAAGCCCTAGGTTTATTTTTCAGTACTGCAGAAGGAGGGTAGGAAGGAAGAACGGAAGGAAGGAAGGAAGGGAAAAAAGTGACCATGTATATTAAAGTGAAAGGAGACTAAGTGGTCACAAAAATTACAATGAATAACCCAATAACGGCTCACTGCTGCTACTGCATTTACTGTCTAAGTAGGCTGCTGTGATACTGTTGGAGCATTGCCTTTTTCTCTTTAAAGTGATTGTGAGGAATAGGAGATAAAAGAGGCACAAAATGAATTCAATGTAATCAATACAAATTATGAACTTGGTGGGTTTTTTTGTTTTTTGTTTTTTCTGGGGTTTTTTTGATAGGGTCTCTGTAGTCCAGGCTTATCCTCAACACACTTATATAACCCAGGCTGACCTAGAACTCATGGCAATCCTCCTGTCTCAGCCTTCCAAGGGCTGGAATTACAGGACTCTGTCACCACAGCCTGTTTTATGGTGCTAGGGAATCTAACCCAGAGCCTTGTACTTGCTAGACAAGTGCTGTAACCACTGAACCACTGCACCCACAACACCCCAACCTCGGTAATTTAAGACAGACAAAATCTTGCTAATCAGTCACGAACTTTGTACGCCTATTTTGTATTGGCCATTAAGAGGTTTAGTTTAACATGTAAGTAAAAACGCACCTTTAAATAGTTATGACTTACAATATTGATAGATGTTATGTTGTATTTTTTCCTGTACATATTGGCGGACAGTGTGTTAAAGTGGGACTGTTCTTTCTAATATACCTCAACTAATAGATTTGGCAGATTTTTAAACCCACTCCTAAATCACACTAAAAATGTATAAGATGCACACATTGGTCTCCAGTTTCCAGTGGCAGTGATCTTCTCAGTTAACATTTATGGAGGGCTTACTATGTGCTCAAGGCTTTATGTGCACTACCTTGTTTAATCTTCATGACAACTTTATGAGATAAGTGACATCCAGTAAGCTCAACCACGTCGCTACTCAGACAACCCGAAGAGCCAGTCTACCCAGCTATCCAAGAATTCTAGTTCTGTTCCAAATCTGTCCTGTCTCCAGCTTCCCTTGGTGCCACCTGGTGGTGAGCGCACAGGCCAGTGGAAACATCAGTGGGTAGGCTTCTGGACGCTTTGTCTGCCTGGCTCTGCCAGGACGCAGGCAGTGGTACCAGACATCTCTTCATCGGGTGGCTGCCATTTCACCAGCTGGATGCAGAGAGAATGAGCAAGAGGAATGGTGGGGCATGGGGGCCACCCAGTTCCGCTCCTCGACTGTCTGTGTCGCAGGGCGCATGACTGCAAGGATTGCTCCTGCTGGATCCTCCTTACAGATGGTGGAACTGAAGAAAGTAAAGAACTGAAAGGACTTTCCCAAGGTCACATGGCTTGTACGTGGCAGCAACAGGGGAAGTCTGTGTGACGCAGTCCAACTTATCTGCCTCGAGAGGATGGTTATTAAATTGTCATTAATGTGAACCTTTGCAATTACTTTTATAATTTTCTCTGGGCTGATCCCACAGGGCATTGCTAAGTATTATTAGATTGTGATTACAAATGGGTTTGGCCGGGCATTTCTTTTTCTCTCTAGAGAGCTCGGCCCCTGGAAAGCCATCTTTCTTTCTTTTCTCACTGGGACTTGGCTGTGGAAACTGCTTCCTGGCCTGCTCTTCCGGTTTCCCTTGCTACACAGTTAACTGATGAGTGCCAGGCCGGTTTCCCGGAAGCAGGCAAGCAGGCTGCCTGCAGGCACCCAGGGCCAGTGCAACAGCTAGCGCATACTCCTACTATGGCTACCAGATAGGAAGATGGGCGGGTCATTAGAGTCTTAGATCAGTGGATAGAAGAAACTCCTAGACTTCTCTCAGCGCATCCTGATTTTTTCCTCTTCCTTCTCCAGTTCCATGTTCTTAAGGTTTTTCTTTACTCTGAATAAATGGCATCTGTTAAAGAGGTATTCCTTTTCCTCATGCACCAACCCAAGTTGCAGCCTTTGTATGATTTTGTTATATCCAAAATCATGGTAACTGGGTGTTTTAATGAGCAGGCTCAGCACCAACAAAGGTACTGTTTAGGTTGTGCTTTTTGCAATAACAAAGAAAAGAGTACTTGTCTTGCGTCTCCATGGCCGCAGAGTGGGGCCTTGTGGAGGAGAGGACCTATGTGGCCCGTTCTTATGAGCTGGTTGGACATGACTGGGGCTGCACTACCTCAGCCAGTGGGCAGTAGTTTGTGGCCTATGCTGTGTCCTGTAGTTTCTTTTGTCTTCTGTGTGAGCCAGGTCCTCCTGGCCGTGGGATGCTGCCTAAAAGGGATCCATCATTTATAATACCAAAGAATATACAGGTAACAGCATCTCTACTGAATACCTTGATCAGAGGAATCTGAGAGAGTGTGTTAGATATTCACCGAAGATGAAAAAGGCGCATTGGTTGGTCCACGACTCCATGCTTGGATAAGGCAGACCCCTTCACTCTTCTTTATAGGGATCGTGGGGCCATAGTCATTCCAAGCCCGCAGGGTAATGTGGAATGGGCAGGGATACTCTGGGTGGTACCTAGCAGGTGGCCATTCTTGGGTTATAATATCAAACCCCTCCACACTAATACGTAATCCTGCCCTGACCCCTCTAGTGCCCCACATCCCACTGGAATTTCTGGTTGGTTCATCATCTGAAGGAGCGCCACCTGCTTGCTTGGGAAAGGGAGAGGCTCTGAGGACACAGCCGACATCCGTTTACGTTAGTCAGTGCCAGCTGTCAAGTATGTTGAATGTCATCCCTGAAAAACAGCGTGGGGGAAATTGTCAAAACATCCCCGGGTCCAGTCTCACTTTCACCATGAAATAGTCTCAGGTCCTCCATTAACCAGTCAGCTCTTGCCTTTCCCCATACACTAGTCATGTTAATGGTTATTCCCATGTCCTACGACTGCTCTATGGACTAGATGTTTAAAAAAAAATAAATCCTGCCATGGATAATTTTTCCTGGCATATTATTATAAAAATGGTAGCAAATTTACAATATTTATTTGTTATGTGCTCTGTTTATCAACACATAATATTTATGAGAGGGGTGGATAGTTTGATACATTATAGAATGTGCAGGTATCTAATTAGTATCTTTATCTCCTTGAGTGTTTGCCATATGTTTGTGCAGGGAACTTTCAAACTTTTCGATTCAAGGTTTTTTTAAAAATGAAATATATATTATTGTGGGCTGTAGTCACCTGTCTGTGTTCTAGAACATTAGAACTTGCTCCTCCCGTGTAAGCTTCTGAGTGCCCTCTCATTCAGTCGCCCTCTGCCCTCTCTGCCACTCCCCTCCGCAGCCAGGGCGATCACCATTCTAAGAGTAGCTTTAGAGAAGCCTCACTCCTCAGCGCTTGGGTGTGGGAAGGCCAACACTGACACTGCCTTCATCCTTCTGTCAGAAAAGGGGAAGAACAAGAGAAAGGGGAAGGAGAGAGGATATAAGTACACAGATCTTGGGGGGGAGGGGGGACTTGAACATACCTGACAAATAGGGGCTGTGGACAGGCACACATTTTTCTCCTTTCCCGATTGGCCCTATTGCTCAAAGTAGCAAAGTACATGTAGTTTTTGCTGTATTCAAGACTGGGTTTATTTTATGTGGATTTAGAAACCACCCCCGAAAAGAAAACATCGCTAACAGGAGCATCTACAGGAGCCAGAGTGAAGGCATTTGAGAAGAGACAGAACTCTGGAAGACTCTTAGACATAATTCAGGGAGCCCTAAAGTTTACTCACTCTGGGATTCTAAAAATAGATCCGGTAGGCAATAGTTTACCTTCAACCATTAGAAGATGGGTTTGATCCAAAACACACTTCCAAACAGAAGAGAAAAGTTGGGGGAAGACATTATTTTTCATGTTCTGAGAAAGCTTTAATAATATTCCTATGTTGAATTTTCTTAGTTATTGAGACTTTATACAGATTGAGTAAACTTTGGCATTTTTAACACCCCCCCCCCTTCACCCTGTTTGTTCATTCATTTCTCTATTAAACTACAATTAAGCAACTACTGTTGACTTAGCTGTAAGGCACCGGGCAAAGTATCCAGTATAAGCAGGGAAATGCAATCCTTGTGCATCTCGGTGTTCAGTAGTTAAATTCCAAGGTGCTTTTTTTCGTTGTGGACTATTGCTGACTTGTGTAACTCATAGGATATTATAGAAATCAGAGTATAGGGCTTCTGAGGCTGGGCCACCAAAGATATGGAGGCCGTGCCTTCCTTTCCCCTGAGTCACTCACTCTGTGAAAAGCCAACTGCCGGTGGGAGGAGCTGAAGCCTCCAGCCGGTAGCCATGGGAGGGTGCCATCTTGGAAGTGGACTCAGCCCTAGATGACCTTAATAACAACCTTGACAGACACTGAATTGGAGACCAGAGCCAGAACTATTGAGCTCAAGCACTCCCAAATTTCTGACCACAGAACTATAAAACTATAAAAGTTTACTATTGGTTCAATCCACTTGGCTTTGAGATTTTTTTTATGTATCAATAGCTAATGGATAGAATATAATTAGAAAAACTAATCTTTAGCTGCCCATTTGGAATCCCAATTACTGACTTTTCCCCTTGCCCTGTGATTAGAATGAATGAAGTATACTCTGGCAAATGGGACCTTATCTCCAATACTATCCCTGGCTTCTGGACCTCTTCCCCCCCCGCACCCTGTGGTGTGATCTATCAATGTGAAAGAAAACAGCCAGGATCCCAGCTAGCTGAGCTCCTGGTCTCTGAACTTTATGGGTAGTTGGTGTTGAACTACTTAACAAATACTTGAGTTAATATTTTAAAAGCGCTATTATATAAATATGCAAATTTACTTAAGTCTTCCTCCAATGTACCCCCTACTTCTCTGCCTTCTCAAAGTAGATCATGCAGCCTTGATGAGTCATTCTCATGACATTTAAAGGGGGCCTATACAAGCAGAAGGTACCAGTGGTGTGGGCACAACACGTCCTCTGGATCACAATTTGGATAATGGTCCCTAGGGCAGCCCTGGAAGCCTTTTGTGTGATGAAGCCTTTGATGCCATCCTGTTTCATGAAAGAAAGAACTGACAGTTTCACAGCCACCCCAACCCTGTGTGGCAGCTGACTCTGCTAGTTCAGGCTGCTGTAACAAAATCCACCATACTTTTTGTGCCTGAAACAGCAGACCTTCATTCCACTCACTTGTGGACACTCTAAGTCCAGGGAGCCAATGTGGTCAAGTTCTTGGTGTAGGACTCTCTGCCTGATTTCCATATGGCCACATGGCAGAGAGACAGAGAAAGAGAGACAGAGATTATTCTGCTCTGCCTCTTGTTATAAAGACACCTAGTGCCACCCAGAAGGTCTCTACCCATATGTCCTTGATCACCCCCCAAAGATTCCTAATGCCATTACCTTGGGGATTAGCATTTCAACATAGGATATTTGGAGGTCACAGATATCCAGTCCACAGTGCCGACCTTCTGTCCAGTCTGGCAGGGTACCCTCTTCCAAACTTCTGTCACTCTCCCATCTTGCTGCGTGCTTCTGTCATTTCATTTATATTTAAAACATTCAAGATTTCATTAATATTGAAATTTTTCCTTAAAATCGATTCATAGATTTATTAACTTTGTTTTCAAAGGAAACTTTCTGTCTCCATCATCAAGGGAAGGTCAATAGAATTTACCAAAAATAGATGAGGCAAAACTGCATGCCGTGATAACAGAATAGTGTGAATTCCAAGAAGTTGCTGTAGCCAAAAGAGCCCTAGCCCAATTTCTTCCGTCTTCAAGTAATTGGGTAGTTAGTAACTTGCTTGAAGTTAAAGATAAAATGAAACCAAGGCCAGATTCCTCTAATCAGAAGAACTGCAGGCCAGACTCCTCCAATCAGATGAGCAAGACTGCAGGAGTAACTGCCTCTCCAAGATTATTAATGTGGAATTAATGCACCAGAAAATCATCACATATTGGCCAGAGAGGCCATCTTTCATATCAAACTGGAAGCCAACTCTCCCAAAGCTCATTTTTGCTATACAACACCCAAGTCCTTTGACGTGTCAGCACCATTCCAAACACTGTCTCTACAAATCTGAGTGGCAGAAACCATCAGCAATGGCACTTTATTCTGTTATGGTCTTCCCTTGTTCTTGTGCATGGAGGTGAAGAGCTCCAGCTTAGGTTAAATCCTTTCTGTTCTCCTTACTGTGTGAGTCTGGGTAAGGAAACTGACCTCTCTAAGCCCACTGGTAAATGGAGTTGATATTAGTACTCTCTGGGTCGTTGAAAGGGTCAGCAGCAATGAGGTCTTCAGACATTGAAATTGACTACAAAGAGGCTATATCTCAATTGCCATGCTTTTAAACCACTATTTGAAGGTTTCAAGTACAAGTCCAGGAAAAGAATCTTCTCCTCAGGCCCACATTTCATTTTATCTTACTTTTTAAATAAGGAAGAAGAGGGAAAACAAACATTTGCATACAAAAACCCTAATTTGGGTGCATGGCATCTGCAGATCCTGAGGTCTCTAGGCTGGAGCTGGAACCACCCCTTCTCTGTGAGTCAGTACCTCCCACTCAAAATCGAAGAGAACAGAGGACTGGTGGTTATGCACAGAGGCTTCCTGGCTGATCCAAGCTTTCTCCAATGAGGCCAGGCCTGACATAGTGAGGGATGAAGCGAAGGGTAGGTAGAAGCGTCAGGGCATGTTGGTCACCCGGGGACCCACTTCCAGTGAATGCCAAGATACTCCAAAGGCCGGGAGATAGCAAATGTTGAGCTCGGTGAGAAGCCAGTTGCTAGGTGTGCACCCCTGCCTGAACAGAGTCAGGTAGGGCACAGAAAGTGCTCACTGCTGCTCCTGAGAGCCATGGTGTCTTCCGTCGTTACCTGTGTCTGTTCCCTTTTCTCTTGGTGCTGTTGACAGTGGCACTTTCATGGTAAAATAAGCCAAAGAGCATTTTGGTTTTCTGATTATGATTAGTATTTTTTGTTTGGGGAGATACTGGGAATAAAGCCAAGAGCCTACACCCTCAGCCCATTTTTAGTTTTGATTTTGAGACAGAGTCTCAGTAAGTCAGTAAGTTGTCCAGATTGGGCTCAAACTTGTGATCTTCCTGCCTCAGCCTCCCCAGAGTGCTGGGATTATAGGCCTATATCACCTGGTCCAGCTCGTTTTATGGGTCTTGAAGCCTCAGTGCTCATTGCCATCAGGGAACAACACGTGAATTCATAAATGTGTCAGGCAACTCCTCATTGATTCCATCCACAGAATTCTCCACCCTGGACAATACACCGGAAGCTCAGGGATGTTAAGCCATGCGTCTGTTCCCTTCCATTTGGAAGAGGAGCAGCTAGAACTTGAGCATGAGATTCTGGACTGCCCGCATTAGCTTCCTGTAGCCATTTTAATAAATTAGTGCAAGTTCATTAGCTTAAAACATCACACGTTTATTTTTTTTTGACTGATCTAGAGATCATATTCTGAAAGTACTACAGGCCTGAACTTACTTATTTTTTATGATACTAGGAAGAGAACCCAGGCCTTTGCACTGAGCTATATCTCTAGCACATTTTTTTTAAAAAATGTATTTTCAGATAGGTTCGTCAACTTGTTATCCTCCTGCCTCAGCCTCCCTGTGTGCCAGGATTAGGGCCTGCACGAGCAGGCCCAGCTGTGGCTGAAATCTTGCTATCAGCATGACTGGTTCTTTATACTGCTTGTGGGGAGAATCAGTTCATTGTATCTTCAGATCCTAGAGGCTACTGGCATTCCTTGGTCTGTGGTAGTGTCACTCCAACCTGTTCCCGCCATCCCACCTCCTTCTTTATCTGTGACACTCTTGCTATCCTCTGAGAAAAACTCTTGTGCCTACACTCGGCCTCCTGGGTAATCCAAGATGGCCCCCTGTCACCAGGTCCTTAGCTTATCCTTGCAGTGGTCTTGGCTGTGTGAGGTAATAGAGTCACAGGTTCTGGTGATTGAGACGTGAACACCCTCAGGAAGCAGTCTTGCATATCCTAACACAGGCCTTGGCCCTCGGCACATCCCACACACAGTGAGCCAGGAGGCCTCTGAGGCCGAGTACCTAGAGTGCGGGAGAGCATCATGGACTAAGATAGTGAGGGGGTTGGCTTTTGCTCCATTTTTCTTATCACCTGTTGTTATATCGTCTTTTCTGTTCTATAATGTGTTCACATGTAAATGATAATGTGTTCATGTGTTAACATGTAAACCGTTGGCGGAACACGACAGGGAGGAAGTGGCCCTGAAGACTTCGATCGGCTTCCCTCTGCTTATCCCTTCGGATTTCCTTGGCCCATTTACCTGCAAATTTTAAAAAACACAATGAGTTTTCAGGGCGAACACCTTAGCATTTAATTTTCTGCATAGGTTTGTTTCATCCTTTGACACCTCCTCAACTCCCCAGCCAGTTCTCTCGCCTCACCTTGTGTCACTGTGGGGAGATTTGTGCCACCTCTGTGTCCCTGATCTGTGCCTCCTTAGCTTCTGCATGGCTTGCAGCATGCTGGTGGCTCTTCTCTCAGGCTTCTCCCTGGTCTGGGTGTGATGGGATCGTCCCTTGTGCCGTCACATGCAAGCTCCTTGTGACATCTGTTAGTCTGACCAGAACCATTGATCATTTGGGGCACCACCAGATCATTTTTCCAACCCCACAGTCCATTTAGGATTGGGTTATTAACCCCTTTAGAATGAGGAGACAGAGGCTGGCCCACAAGGAACAGTCAGCAGTCATTAGGGAAACGGTAGAATAAAGAGTTGGCCCAGCATAGAGGAACTGAATATTAAACACTAGTGGTTTTCTGTGTGTGTGTGTGTGTGTGTGTGTGTGTCTGTGTGTGTGTCTGTGTGTCTGTGTGTCTGTGTCTATGTGTAAGAAACTCCACTATAAGAGAGAATTAACAAAGAGATATGAACAATTTTCAAATTAAAGTAACATGACTCCTGTTGGGTGTCAAACTTGTGCCAGCCTCTTCACTGAGATTGTCTGACGCATCCCTCCACACCAACCCCATAAACAAGGTGTAATAGTCCCCATCTCATAGACCAGGAACTCAGTGCTAGAGGGGCAAGCTGATTCACCCACCATCGTAGGCTGAGGAGTGTCTTCAGTTAATCAGGAGTTTGCCCAGCAGAGTCAGCCCTGCTGTCTGCCCTTTGCGACTCCAGGGCTGGCCCACAAGGCAGAAGCTTCAGCACATGCTGGGAGCTGGTTAGAAATGCAGAAGCTCAGGCCTGACCCCAGACCATCTGAGTTAAAACTTTAACAAATCTCTCCGGGTGACTTGGTAAACTGCAGAAGAGACACTTGCGCCATGCACGTACAGCAGAGTCAAGTAGAGATCAGTTGGACATCCCTACATATTAGGCTGGCAGTGGAGTGGCAAGGCATGAAACCAGACCCTGCAATGAGAATCTTGAAACTCATGGTGGCTCCTTGCTGCTCCCAGTGATGACAGTATAGGGATAACAGCAGACACAGATTGCTCGAGGGCACCTGACCAGCCCCTGGGGCTGACTCGTGAGCGAAGAGGGAGGTGGTCAGGTGGTCATCCACCTGGTTGAGAGCAGAAGTTCTGAGTGCACACTGGCTGGTTCGTGTCCTGCTTCTTCTACAGCCGAGCTGTGTGACGTGACATGTGACCGTTAAAGGAATTACGTCAACTTGTAGGGATTAGGAGCTGAGGTGCGCGTGAGGGTGAAGGACGGAAGAAGAAAGGTTGTTAGAGCTTTTTCTTCTGGGAAAGCTCTCTCCTTCACAACTGTCTACAGACACTGACTTGCTACACGTCAACTTGCTACACGTCGCAGGTGTAGCACAGATTCCTTCCAGTCTCTATTTGAGCCTGTCTACCGTTGCTGATCCTTAATCATTGATCTCCAGTCTCTGTGCTTCACCGTTGTTCTTCAGACAACCAAGATCCGCAGCAGACTCACCGGCTGTCCGGCAGTCCCGGATGGGTGTTTTACTTCATGGCGGAGCAGCCATCAGACACTCCTGCCCTCATACATGCAGGCTGCCAACTTGCACTATCTCTATCCTCAGACTCATAAGCCTACCAAATAAATCTCTTTTTCGTATAATTTCTGTCAATTCTGCCCCTTGTAGAATCCAAACTAATACGTGAGACAAGTCATAAAACTTCTCAAGGCCTCTGTTTCTTTATATGGGAAGCCTGCTCTTTGCGCAGAAGAAAAGATGATACTCGTGAGGAACTCACACAGTCTCTAGAAATGCTCTGCCTAGTCATTGCTGGTCATTAAAGAGGCCGAGGAAACAACAGCAGCACAGGCCAGCTCGGGTTTCCCAGGCACTGGGAGCAAGATGAGCAGTAGCCCCACATGCAGAGACACAGTTGGAAACAACTCCAAGGACCCACATTGCCACCGAGATGCTTTATCACATTTGGGTAGATGTTCCAGAGTACCTACTCTGTGCCAAAACGCTGTGCTAGGGTCTGGCAATGAAGTTGAATTTCCAAATCCGGTAGTCTGGCTTGAGGGCATCCTGGTTAATGACCAGAAAGCCATTGGGCATATGGCATTGTTTACTTGGTTACTACAACACTGTTCGTTTCATACTCAGAACTGCCTCCGCTGTATCCCATTAAGGCTGGGTATCTTTTTGACTGTGTGTGTGTGTGGTACTAAGAATTGAGCCCAGGGCCTTTGCCCTGAACTACGTCTCCAGACCATTGTTGATTTTTGATTTTAGACAGGGTCTTGTCAAGTTGCCTAGTTTCCCAGGCTGGGATTGCGTGTGCTGTCCTTTTACCTCAGCCTCCCAGTGTGAGGGAGTTAGAGGTCTGTGTTACTGGACTCTGCTAATTTTTGTATGTTGTCTTTTCAAACTCAGTTAAAATTACATTCTGGTTTCCTATGTGATTTTTTTCTCTCACCCTCCCTAATTTCTTAGGACAGGTAATCTGGTGTTCAACTAGCACTTGTGGATAACCAAGTTGTGGTGGACCAGGTTTTATACAGCTTCTGACTTCAAGGACCTCACAGTCTAAACAGGAGTCTACCATCTGCTTGGAGAAGAGGGACATGAGAAGACTGTCTCAAGTCTCTCAGGCCCTGCTGCTATAAATTTGAGAACATTTTCTCTACTCAGTTGCCTTGTTAGAAGCAAAGCCTGCCCTGGCTGCTAATGTCACCTCACCTTGCTCATGGTAGGAACTCGTGAAATAGTTTTTCAGGTGGTTCTTTGAGAACTACACACTTAGTTTCTGTTCTTTTCGGTTCATCTCTTCAGCAGTATGATTCTGATTGATTTCTCCAGTGTCCAGTTAAGACCTGTCCAGTGCATGTCTTCTAGGATGAGTCTCTTCTTCCTAATCATCCTGCCGAGTTTGTAGAGTCCCTGTGGACCGTGCAGGCCCCAGCACCCTGGAGGCGGAGGCACAGCCGGAGCTGGCTGCTCTCCCAGCTTTCCATCCGTTGCACGCTGGGCTGCGTGTTGGCCTTCAGCCCAGCCTGTGCCGTGGAGTGGCACCAGCTGCACAGGATACGAGAAGTATTTGCTGCAAGGGATTCAGAAGTGGCGATCCGAGTGGGATGAGCTGGTGCTCCAGGACAGAGCCATTTCCCCATCTTTGCTGAAAACACACCACCCCTCCAGCTCTGAGGTGCCACACTGTTTCCATCTCCCAGCCCTCGTCTGGTTGGAAACGTGACGAGGTGTTGTTGAACAGCCTCTCAGTCAGCGCACTGTGAGCGGGCAAGTCCTGACTACTTGGAGCCTGGTGCAGAGGCCTGCTCCTCACCCCTGCCCACCAGGCACTCCTGACCTCTGCGGAGCCGTTTCGAGAAGAGGCCTTTTCTGGGGTGGTCCCAGAGGACCTTGACGGCTTTAGTCCCTGTCCATAACCTGCTTCTCCAGGCTGCGTGCCCCTTTCTCTCTGCCCCTGCACTCATGTTCCACTTCTGTCCTTCGTCTGTATAGTGTCAAGTGCAGTGACCGGGACAGGTTTGGCAGCACTCTGCTGAGTTCTCATGCCCGGCTCCTTCTCATTACCTATGACTACCTTGGAGAAGTTGCTTGAGGTTATCTGGGGCTCAGGTTTTCTATAGGTGAAATGGAGGCAATCCTAGAACCCACCTCCTGAGGTTGTGAGAATCCCACGAGGCAGTTTGCGTAGAGTACCCAGTGTCCGAAACCTGGTGAGTGTCCTCTGTGTGCCCTTCTCTGTCACACTGCTCAATGCAGAGGTTTATTGGGTTGGTTGTGGATGCACTGTTCTGAAGAATTTACCCTCAGAAATTGAATGTGTACACTGTGCTTTTAGCGCACAGGTCATGTTATCCTTTCAGCTTTTAGACAACAGCAGACGTAGTTTCAGGAGGGGGAGAGAACAAGACAGCAGTCCAAACACCTTCCCAGAAGGATCAAGCTTGGGAAGTCTCCCAGTCACAGAGGCACACACGTGCAGTGGCCCAGTGGTAGTGGTGGGGAAGGTGAGGGGGCCTATGTGAGCGGGCCCCAGAAAGTGCCAAGGATACACTGAGAGGTGGGCCTTGGAGGAGGCCCTCACAGAAGCGCAGTTACACATTTGTTCTTCTGGGTCTGGTTTAGCACAGGTCTTCAAGGTCCACCCATGTTGTAGTATAGGTCAAAATTCTCATTCCTTTTGATGATACTGTAATATTCCATTGTAAGTATGTGCCATGTTCTGTTTATCCATTCACCCAATGATGGATTCTTGGGTTCATTCCAATAGTCCTAAGCATGGATACACAAATGTCTGCTCGACTCTCTGCTTTCAGTCCCTTTGGAAATACAGGTAGCAATGCAATTACCAGGTCGTATGATGGTTCTCTGTTTGACCTGCTGAAGATGGTCAGACTATTGTCAACAGCCATGGCCTTCTTTTCTGCTCCTCCTGCAGTGTATGTGGGTTCCAGTTACTGTACATCCTGGTCAGTGCCACTTGTTTCCCCCTATTCTTTCTTTCGCTGAGCCATCCCAGCCAGAGTCGAGTGGAAACTCCCTGTGACATTGGTTCCCACTTTCCGCATGATAGGTGATGTGCAGCAGTATTTTTCCACGGGCTGCTGGGCCGTTGTGCATCTTCTCTGGGGGAAGTAACACCCACTCACGGCACTCAGCTGCCTTCTTTTCTTGCTCTCTTTGGTCCATGGCTGCACTCCAGCAGTAGGAGTTTTGACTGTGCTAATTTCTTCTGGTACTGTTTAGAACTTGAGGTAAGGAGAAAACAGTGATTGAGCTAGACAGTTGTTACTTACACCAGGGAGTTTGGTATTAGACACCCTTGTGCTCTCCCATTAGCAGCATTATTTTCTTATTATGTGTCTCACTAGGCGATTGTGATTCCTGACTTTTGGGATTTTTGCAACTTTCTTTTTGGTTTATTTTTTTAAGCGGGCTAGTATCACCAGTATGTTTTAAAATAAACTGGCCCATAGTAGGAAAAAGAGTTTGAAGGAAAAGGAAATGTCAGGCAAGCCAAAAGTCATAGAAGAGCAAAAAGATAAATCCTTGAGAGCTTTCTGGTCTCCAAATAGTTTTTCTTTACAATTTTCTGAAGTTACAGATTTGACTCCATAGATTGGAGTGTAAGTTTGTCACTCTAATTGCTGAGCATTTTGATTATTGGATGTGTTTTATGCTTTCATGAAATGCTCATTTCACAGCTTGCTGGTCAGCCTCTTTCTCGGTGAGAAAGCAAATATTGTCACCAGAAGCAAGGGCTTTCCAGGCAAGGAGAAAGCAAGATGTGGCCCACAGGACACGGTGTCTGCAGTGTGGGGCAGTGGGGCTGTGTCGATTCCATTCTGTTTTGGTCATCAAAAGAAAAGCAAAACACATGAACTTCATATTTTGGCCCAAGCTGCTTTTCTTTCTCAGCCTCTCCTCACTTTATTCCTGTTAATTTTTTTTTCCTAGAGAGTCACAGGGCAACGCCCAGCCTCAGATTCTGGCATATTGTGATGAGGTATCTAGATACTCTGAACAGTTGGTGCAAGGCTGAGAAGGCTCAATGGAAGTCATGGAAAGGCTCAAGAGACAGGAATGAGTGAGTGTTCCATGAGTGCTTACTACACATCAGGTCACCATGTGTCACCGAATGACACCTGGGAAGTAGAGTTCATCATCTATTCATCTATGTACTCATCTTCTCATCCATCCACCCATCCATCCACCCATCCAGCCATCCAACCCTCTATCCATCTGTCCATTCCCACCTTCCACCCAGACATCCGTCCAGTTGTGTACCCGTCCATCCATCCTCTAGTATATTTGTCCTACCTACCTGTTCTTTTATCTTCCTTCTTCCGTCCCTCCATGCCTTCCTGTCTACCTTTCTCCCTTTCTTTTTTTTCTCCCTTCCTCCTCCTTTCTATTTAGAGAAACTTCCCCAGTGCCTGTAATATGTCAAATATGTATTTTCACCATTGGGTGGAAGTAGTGAACAAAGCAAAATTCTTGTTTGCATTCTGGGAGGGGTGGGGATAGTTTCTTTTTTAATGCAATTCTGCCACTAAAATGTCTCTATCTACTTTCTACTCAGTGACTGTATCGCTTAGGATCCAATTAAGAGACAGTAACTGCACCGTCATTTTAACACACAAGGTTTGGTGTTAAGAATTACTACTGATAACTGGGGATTGGTTGCTAAAGGGTAAAGAACTCTAATGGGCCCAAGAATGCAAACTTGGGAGCAGCCAAGGAAGGAGCAGGTGGTGGGTCCCTCTTTGCCAAAGCCGGATCCAGCCAATCCGTTTCACTGAGACCTGAAAGGCAGGAGTCACTGAGAAGCTGTTGTCTCTAGCTGTCCATGGGAAGACATCGTGCCCTGACATGGAAGACGCCAGAAATCTGCCTGCAAGGGTGTTATGCTAGGAAGTCTCCCTCTGAGGGGAGGAGTGAGCTGCCTGCTGGCAGGTGCCTTCTGAAAGAACCCCCACAGCAGAACCTGAGGACACCATATCCCTCCAGCGCCCTCTATTGATCAATCTTGGTGTGGACGCAGCAGAGGCAAGGAGCTGGCACTTAGGTTGGGCACTGGGAGGTAATTTGTTGACACTGGGACACATGCTCTTAAGTACCGTAGGAAATTAAGCAGATTGGAGACAGTGAGCGGTACCATGCATCCCATTTTACAAAGAAGTCCTCTCTGGAAAGGCAGTAATGAGTAGAGATCTGAAGGTATTTATGGCTGGTGGCCAAGCATTCTAGGCAGCAGGAACAGCAAGTACCAAGGCCCTGAGGTCATGGTTCATTCCTGTGGCATTCTTGGAAAGTAGCCAGAGAGAAAAAAAGAAACAAAGAAAAGAAAGAAAGAAAGAAAGAAAGAAAGAAAGAAAGAGAAAGAAAGAGAAAGAAAGAGAGAGAAGGAAGGAAAGAAAGAAAGAAAAGAAAAGAAGCCAGCTGCAGCATAGTGGGTGTGGATAGATAAAGGACTGAGATGGAGGCCTGAGAATTGACATTTGGCAGAGGATCCATGCTAAGAGGTGGGAATCCTGCTTGAGCATGAAAGAGACTGGAACTGACTTGCTCTCCAGGGGCCCACTGGCCACTATGCTGAGTCAGTGGACAATGGGTAGAAGGTGGGAAAAGAGCAGGACCCCAGTGGCTGACCTCTGCTGAGGGCACAGTCCTTCTGGGTGTGGATCGATGCACTCTCAGTGCAGTTGCTGCTCTGTCTGGGGAAAAGAATGAGTTTGAGAATCATGCTAACGGTTCTACAGCACCATGCATGGGAAAAGTGGTTCCATTGGCAAGTTGTGTGTTGTTGATGTCTTAGCACAGTCTAAAGCACTTAAATAGAATAGCCCAGACATCTGGGAAGCATTGCCTTCTCAGCGTTCCGTGTGTGTGTGTGTGTGTGTGTGTGTGTGTGTGTGTGTGTGTACTGGTAAGTGAGCCCAGAGCCTTTGCATTGAGCTATACTTCCAGGCTATTTTTTTTTATTTTCTGATTTTGAGACGCGGTCTTGTCAAGTTGTCTAGGCTGGGCTTGATGTATGATCTCCTGCCTCAGTTTCCCAGGTTGATGGGATTTCAGGCCCGGGGCCACGGGTCCTGGCTACATTCCATCTTATCAAAAGGCTAACAGCTTCTGTGTGTGTGTATGTTTGTGTGTGTGTTTCTTTTCGCTAGAAGTCTTCATCTTTTCATCTTGATTGCTTGGTAAATGGAACCTGTGCCGTGTTCTCCACTGTGAGATTACCATCTTCTCCTTTGATGGTAATAATTCTTTAGAGGAAATTAAGAAACACAAAGAAGCAGAGACCAGCACTGTCACTGAGGCTACTAGCAGCTCCTTCCTGGCTGGGCACAGAGAGAGAAGAATCCTCATTCTGAGGACTTAGGAGGGTGAGGCATGCTTGGGACTCAGCATCATGTCAGCCCATTCACAGTTGGGGACAGAAACTCAGTGACATCGGTCACCTGGCTCAGAGTGGCACTGCTCACAAGTGGCCACGAGGGGTTACCAGAAAATGCAGTGAATACTTAAATGAAAAATACACATTATCTAAAAAGACCTGTCGCCTTGAATCCCTTCAAAAATCCTCTCCTTCGCTTCCAGTACTGCTTCAGAAAGAGGCTTGAGTGATGAGTTAAGCATATCTGAAGCAAGCAGGAGTATTTTGAAGGGAATTAATGGATGAATGTGTTTTGATTGTCATAGTTTTTAGTCTTGGTGTGTGTGCGTATGTATGTGGGGTGCTAGGGACAACCTAAGGCCTTTACTTTAAACTCATCCCTACCCCATTTTTTATTTTTGGTTTTGAGTTAGGGACTTGGAAAGCCACCAAGTTACCTAGGCTGGGCTCAAACTTGCAGTCTTTCCTGCCTCAGCCTCTCACAGTGCCAAGATGACAGGCCCGTGCCACTGGGCCTGGCTGTAACAGTTTTCTAACTTAAACACACACCATATTTCTAAGTCACGTCTTGCCGTTTTTCAGCTCTTTGAGGCAGATTCCAGCCTGTTTTGTTCCAACGGTGTCCACAGGCGCTAGCTATCCCCGAACAGTGCCTGTGCACACAGCTGGTGCTCAATAGGCTCTTCTTCTGTGAATGACACCAGAGCGCATGGTTGATTCCTGAGCCTACACCGGTGTTCTTCCCTCTGCTGCGCTTGCCTCTGGCTCCTGGGCTGTCGTTAATTAGCACTCCTGCTCCTAAGATTTCAGGAATGTCCAGCTGCTTCCTAGTGTGGAATGGCCCCTCTCCGGCCCCACCCATGGCTCAGCATGGGCCACAGGCAGACAGCAGACACTTGGCTCCCCACGTGGCATTCCTCTTTTGCAGCAGTGGGGCAGAGGGGCACTTAGTCCTTCCTGGTAGCTGAAGTTTCCTGACGCGGTGTTTATGAGAAAGCGCTGTTATATTCTTGGACTGGTGGGTCCTTCCCTATTCGGAGCGCCGATCTGCTCAGCACTGGTGGGAGGAATGCGGAGTTATAATAGAGAGCAGGTGTCTCGCATTGTTTCCCTCTGCTCACTGGATAGTGTTTATTAAAGAGGAAACCGCAGTGGTGTGTCTGGGGCTGAAGTCTGAACAAACAACCCACCAGGAGGAGCTGGGAAGGTGGGCTGGAGGAGAGCCACAAGGAAAAGCAAAAACAAGCTTGAGCCAATTGGGATCAGCCAGAACTTTACATGTGAATTAGGAACAGGGAGCTGGCTGCAGAGGAAGGGCTGTGCTTACCCCCTGCTGGCATCCCTCCCTTGCTTCTCTGGAAGCTCCACCATTTGAACAGAACAGGTCTTACCCGGGCCCTTGGAGGAATGTGAACGTGGGGTTCTGAAGGGGGGTTCCAAAAGCACGGGGCTGGAAAGAAAGCCTTTCAAAGCATTCTCACTGCCCTAAACTCCTTGGGATCTATAAAAGCATCTTACTTCCTGTTGTGCTCTTTGGAAGAACCATTTCAGGTCCTTAGCCAAGGTCTGAGTTATGACAGGTGGCCAAATCTATGTTGCTGTTATGGCTTGGATCTGAAATAAACCCCAAAGCCTCCTGAATTTGGATGGAGGGGGACACCTATGCAACCAGGTGCTGTTAAAAGGTGGGCGCTGTGGGGAAGGATGGAACACTGGGGCTTGACCCAGAGGGGGTGGATACTGGGAAGGACCGGGAAGGGTATGTGCCAGCTCTTCCCTACCTCCCTTGCTGGGTTCCTGTCTGCCATGCTGTGAACTGCTTTCCCGTACCATGTGCTCTCCCATATAGGGACTGTGACCTTCTGAAACTGTGAACTCCCCTAAGTTTGGATGTTGGGTATGTCTGTCACAGCATCAGAAAACTAACCAAGGTCGTCACCACGTCTGAAATTGTTGTGCCTGTGTGTCTGTGCCACATGCACGTGCACACTCAATAGTAAAAGGCAGTCCCCAACACGTGGCATCACTCTGGCTTGGGAGGTCCCCAGGGAGATGCTCTTGCCTCCACTGTGTGGAAATCCGACTGATCCATTTCCGCATTCAACACACGCTGGCGAGCACAAAGATAAATTGAATGCCCTTCTGGCCAGAAGCATTTGGGGTCTTTAGAAAATCACAGAGCCATGCACAGCTACAGGGGGATTGGGGGAATGGGGGCATAGCTCAGCCATATCAGCACTTGCCTAGCAAGCCCCAGGGCCTAGCAAGTACATATGCCGGGCATGGTGGTGCACACCTGTAATCTCAGTACTTGGGAGAGTAAGGCAGGAGGATTGCTGTGAGTTTGAAGCCAGCCTGGGCTCCACAGTGAGTTAGACCAGGCTGGACTACAGATCAAGACTGTCTCGAAAAAGAGAGGAGGGGGGAGGTATGCTTGGGTCAGGTGCTGTGGTGAACACAGAAGCAGGACCTGAAGAGTGCTCAGCATTGGGAGTTGGGGGCCACTTCGCCCAGGCTGTTGCCCTCAGAGGATTCTGGGAAGACACAGAGATTTTTCTTCCAGTCAGTGATGGGAGGGAAGGGTTGTTCCAAGCAGAGGCCTGAGCGTGGCCAAGCTCAGGAAGCCTGAGGCCATCGACACGTCCAGGTGTCAGATATGGGGGTCCTGCATGATCAGCATGTCCCCTTTGTGCAGAAAGAAGGGCCTTAGGTGGGTCTGGGAAGAGAGTAAACCAAGCAGACAGCCTTGGTCTCTGACAGTGGGGCGCTGTCTCGGGCTTCGGGGAAGAGCAGCCACGCTCCACCCGCCCCCTCTCTCCCAGTCTTATTTTTAGAAGGGTCTGGTTCCTGAAATACCTCAGTTCCTCTCGCCTCCCTAACTCTTCTCCGCTCTTCTGCCTGTTCACTGAGCTGAAAGATTATCAGGACTATATTCAGTGCTCACCAATAATAACATGAAACAAAAATACCTCATGGGTTTGTAACTTCTGACTGTTTTGACGGTTCACAGTAAAGCCTTAGAGATTCGCAGTGGGGCATCTCCCACACCCCCGGTAGCTTTCTGGAGGCTTTCTGATGAGTAGCACAGGGCATGACTTTGCCTCAAAGTCATGTTCTTTTTGTGGCTTCTCTACTCCAAGCACTGAACTCCACAGACTCTTTGCTTCTCTCCTACTGAAACAGAGAACCCACGGTGGCCCCTGAAGGGAGGCAGGTCCAGGGCGTGGAGACTGTTCGCCCTTATAACCCAGAAGGTCACCATCTTAAAAGACTCCCACACCCCATGCCAGTGAGGATAAACTTTCCTCCCGTCTGGGTTGGGAGCAATCTCTGCAGCGATGAGGTGTCTTTTGAATTATTAGGACAGTATTATGAAATTATTAGGGGCATCATTACTGTCATTAGCATCATTACTGTTGTGGTTAGGATCTGGAGTGTCCCCCAAAAGTCTCATGTATTTTAATAGAACCATGTGATGTTGGTGGATTGGGGTCTAGTCTGGAGGGGTGGATTACAGTAAAGATTAAGGGTGTGTAGTGGCCAAACCTGGATGCAGGAGGGACTGGTTACTGGGCGGAGACCTGAAAGGATACATAAGCTGCACCTGCCTTCCTGCAGGGCGGGGACTAGTCTCAACTAGCCTCAGCTTGTCTTCCTGTTTGTCCGGGGAAGCTGCCTCCACCTCTCTCTCTGCCATGTACTTCGATTGTTGCTGGCCACCCCTGAATGGACTGTCACCTTTGAGACTGTGAGCTAAAATAAACCTTTCCTTTCCTAAGTTTGTGGGTGTCGGGTATTGAGTCACAGCAACGAAAAAGTAACTAAGACAATTACCCTGGAGTTTTAGTTTTCCTCTGTTTCCATCTTTTGTTTCCTTCAGCCAGGGAGCATTGGCCTCTGGTCCGATACTTTCTACTGAGCCATTACTGAGTGGATCTGAGTCCCTTTTACCTACGTTCTACCGGACATTGGTAAATAGTAACCTCTAAGTCTCCTTAGGTGCAGAGTCCTCCGGAGTCAAGGTCAATGATGGCCAGCCATTCTCTAAGCACAGGACCTGGCGATAACATTATTGTCCTTGTTTGTTCTTCCCTACATGAATTTGTATTGGTCCCTTGGATGGCTTGGGCCTCTAGGGAGACACTGTGATTTTTACTTCAGAAAACTGTAATCTAATTTCCAGACTCACAGGAGACCTGAGAAATAACAAGAGTGGGACCAGATACAAAGCTTTATTTGAAGATAAGATCTGGCACTTTCAGAACAGCTCCTTCTTGGCCTTCTGTAGATCTTACTGGGCAAGCGTGGCGGTCAGGACTTCCATATCCTAGGTCAGGCCTCTCTCCATGGGGTCCTGTCCAGGATGCTTGCTCATTCTCTGACTTGATCCACTCTTGCCTCCTCTTCCTTGGTCTTCCCATCTGTCAAATGGGGATTCTAATAGTTGTTATGAAAATTGAAGATGATAATCCACGAAAACTGCCTAGCTAATAGTGCTCAAGAACATGGCCACCATGGCCTAGTTAGTACCAACAGTGTGTGCCATGCGAGGAAGTCTGGTTGTTACAGATTGAATTCATCTGAAACCAATGCAGAGGTTTAGCTCTCCAAATCCAGGTTTTACTCATTATATACGTTTCTAAATTTCAGTTCAGGAAACACAAAATTTTGAGATAAATTTGGAGAAAATAACCAAAGTTCAGGTCAGGGAAGTTTCAGAGATTAACTTTTAGGAATCATTGTTTCTTGGTGCTGTGGTCCATCTTGCTCTTGGTGGCCCAGAAGCTCCCGTTCTTTCTCCCCTTCTTCTCTCCCTTCTCTCTCTTCTTTTTCTCTCTCCCTCCTCTCTCCCTTCTTATGTAGTGGGCATCAACGTTGACATTAACGTTGTACTTCCTTGTGTCCAGCAGGTCTTCCTGTGATCACTTGGAGAACCTTCTAGAACCTTCTAGAAATATTCCTTATCCCCAATCTCCAGCACTGTGGTCACATGTGGCCACTTAGTCCTTGAAATGTGGCTAGTATGGTTGAGGCACTTAATGCTGAATTCAGTTTAAGTAGCCAGAAGCCTCAAGCAGCTGTCACATTGGACAGGGCAGTGTAGGCCCTGTGAGGACAGGTACAAATCCCTGTACCTGCTCCTAAAGATCACTGGTTATGTAGGGCTCAGCCACGCAAGTGGACACTCACAGTGTCATAAGACATGTCCAGAGCACAGAAAATGCTAATTTTGCCAGAATAGTCAACAGGACAGTGGGCTGAGCATCTCTAAGGTGAGAATCAGTTTGTACATGGCTGTTATGTGGTACGTTGTGCGACAGACAATTTGCACAGATGTGTCACAACTCATCAGGACTGTGGCTCTTGCTGTCCACTGTAGAGATGGGAAGTCTGAGTGTCCAACGGGTAAGTAGCCCAAGTCCCTGCTTCGGGTTAGAGTTAACACCAGGTGAGCCCCGTTCCCAAGTCACACCAGGCAGCTGTGTCTCAACTTGCCCCCTCCCTTCCCACCTTTGGCCTCCTCCTTGGTCTCCTTCTGACACTCTGGGGGCTGATCACTCCTGCTGTGCCTCCATGAGTCCAGCTCCAGCTGGAGACAGGGGTCATGTGACTGGCTTAGCACTCCCGAAGGAAGGAGGTAGCAGCAAGACCACAGACCAGTAAATACACCCATATTTACGTAACATCAGACCTCCGTGTGCTTGATGCCTGTGTTGTTGACCAAGGTGTCACATGCCCGCGCCCTAATCCTGGTCTCGGGATGACTGTGAGGACAGGGCCAAGTCATTTCGCAATTTGGGTGAGCGTTCCAAGCTTCTCAGAAGAGCAACGCAGTAGAAATTCAAGGTATGAAATTCAAGGTGTGGTCTCCCTCCCACTCATTTTATTTAGCACCTTCCCCACTGTGTTCTCTCAGTATGTAGTAAGATAAGAGCCTCACTCGCCCTCTCCTTATGCCCCTGCTGTGGTGGCACAGGGCAGCTCTCCAGACTGGCATGCGCAAAGACTTCTCTTGAAAAACCATGATTGATGGCTTTGCACTCCCAGCCTGAGCCACTTTAGGTACCAAAGAGCACCCCAGTCCTTGGCCTCTAAACCCCAGCACCTCTTCTCTGTGCCAGGCCAGTTTGTCCAAGGAATACCTACTTTTCCTCAGCAGCGTGCAAGTTTCCCACCAGGTACCACTTTGCAAAGGAGGGATGCCCCTTCCTCATCCCCCTCAGTAGCCTATTCGATCTACTCTGATTCCTGCTTTAGATCTCCAGCTATTTTGGGGGGTTGACAGGTCTGAATTAAACCAATGAACTCAATCTTCCTCAGGAATGTTATGGCTGGAAGAGGTTCATAGAGATCATAATTCCACCTAAAATTATCTCTCCTCCTGCTGAGAAACCCAACCACGGCTCCAAACAGTCTCTCTTTTTTTTCAAGAGAGGTAATGAGGCATGGGAAAGGTCACTGCTGCTAACTGCTAAGAATGGTGCAGGTGGGTATTTGCTCAGTCGAAGACTCAGTGCTCAGCACTGTGTCTCACACTCACAGCTGTGTGAACAGAGCATACTCATATTTGTGTTGTTGTTGTTCCAGTCCTGGGGATTGAACCCAGGGCCTTCACAATGAGCCACATCCCAAGCCTTTTCTTTTCGTTTTTTTCATTTTCTTTTCTTTTCTTTTCTTTTTTATTTTTTGGATCCAGTGTTACCAAATTGCTAAATTGCCCAGGCTAGGCTTGAACTTGCAGTATTCCTGCTTTAGCCCCTCAGAGTACTGTGATCCTAGCTAGGTACCACCACGCCAGGCTTCGTCTTCATACGGAAAGTTCAGACGGTGTTAGCAGCCAGCCACAGTGCACATCGCCAGTGAAATGGAACCCCACAAGGCCAGACTCGGGAGCTTGCTTTTTGAATCAGAATTGAACATACCTTCTTGTCCCAGGCAGCAGGTGGGTTGCAGAGGTGGCGTCTCGTCTCAGGCCCCATGAGAGAAGGACAGGGCCTTCAGAACTGGTGGGCATGGCACATTGCTCCTTCCCGTTTTGTACTTCTGCTGTAGCTCAGAACTAAAGTTCTGAATCATACCCAGAGAGCAGTCCTCAGGAGCCATGAGACTAAGCCTTTTTTAGTCGTACTGCCCATCCTTAGTGTCGGCATTTTGAGGACTCAGTCAGTGCAATATCCAATATAAATTCAGTACATGTGAGTATGTGTGTGTGTTAGTTGCTGAAATAAATTACTAGTATGGCAAAGGTTCCAGGCATTTATTTCAAGTTTCTATCTGAGCCTTGGACTCATACAGCCTGGGTCCAACCTCCTCCCTGATCCTGTTGGCTAGTATAAAGACCCTCGGGGCTCTCTTTTCCCTTCCCAAGTTAAGACATCAGACCTTCTTTTATTTCTGGAAGTTGAGGGTTGTGGGAAGGGGATCTGAAGAAGGCTTGCCTTCCCGAGCCCAAGAAGCTTGGAGTCATTCATGAGTTCATTGGTTCACTCATTCACTGATTGATTAGATAGTTAATTCATTGAGCTCTACTTCTTTGGTTGTCATGGGGAGCTAAGTGCTGAAGTGAAATAATGAAAGGGTCCAATAAAAGGCCCGAGCCTTCAGAGGACGCCCACGATCAGGTGGAACCTACAAGTAAACAAGCCAGATTATAAACAGAGTTCACACCAGGCCCCATAGCACAGGCCTGTCAGCCCAGCAGGAGGCTGAGGCAGGAAGATCGTAAGTTTGAGCCCATCCTGGGCAACTTGATAACCTAGCAAGACCCTGTCTCAAAAATAAAAAAATAAAAGATAAATGGGGTGGGGATGTAGCTCAGTCTGAAGGCCCTTAAGGAGGTAGTATTTGAACATCGGATTGAAAAACAGCAGCTTGTGATTGGAAGGGCTAAGCCAGAGAGAACATTCTGGAAGGGTGAAGGGCAGTGTGATGTTCTGAGGTGCAGCAAAGCGCAGCTTCCTTGCGTACAAGAAGAGAGGAGTGGCCCCAGGGCTGGAGAAGCCAGGGCTGGGGACAGTAACGGGCGCCCGCTGGGATTTTATTCTAGGGATAAAAGAGGCCACCAGAGGGTTGTACACAGTGAATGGCAGGAGCCAGTGATGTTTTCAGAAAGCTGCCTGGCTGCCCTGGAGTCTGAGAGAACAAAAGCCAAGTGGAGAAAGGACTTGTCTGTAACCTCTGGGACATGCTGGGGACTGGACTGGCCAGAGCCAGGCCTGGCTCCTCCGCTCTCCTCCCCCACCCCTACATGGGGTAGGTTCATTTGCACCTGCAGGCTTCAGAATAACAGTGTGTCCTAGGGGCAGGGTAGGGTGCTGGAGGTAGACAGATGTTGTCATGCTGAAAGTCCAGACAGAAAGCATGACACATTCAACCACAACTGAGAAGTTTGTGGGTGTGCCGGGACCCACCCACGCCTACCTGGTGCTTGTGTCTGCCAGGAGGTGGGCACCCAGCAAGAAAAGCAGGGGAGCTCTGTGTCTTAATGTTCTGAAGGTGGAAGGACAGGAAAGGGGTGCTGGGTTGCAGTAGGACCCTGATTGGGCATCTCAGAAACACGCACCCTCCTGTGGGTGCCCCTCCGCCCTCCACTCACCCTGTGCCTGGACAGGGACACTGTCTCCCTTTAAGAACTGTGCTCACACGGGGCCCACAGATGCAGGCCTGGGATCCCAGCATTCCGGGAGGCTGAGGCAGGAGGATGGCAACTTGGAACCCATCCTGGGCGACTTAGTGACTTAGCAAGACTGTGGCTCAGAATAAAAATTGTAAAAGGGGGAAGGGTTGGGAATGTGGCTCCAAAGGAAGGCTCTGGATTTGATCCCCAGGACCAAAAAGAAAAAGAAAAAAACAATAAAAGAGCTGTTTTTACATCAAGGTTCAGTGTTCCCAGAGGCGGATGGGGAGACCCCTGACGGGCCAGGAGGTCGCGATTGGCGCTTGTGCGCTTCCTCCTTAAGCAGAGTTACTCTCTTAATTAACTCCGCTCCAATATTATTATTTAGTCTTTTACGGGGAGACAAATATTATTCTCTAAATAAAAATGATGACGGCAGTGCCACCAAGAGGTGATGTGCCCGAGCGCACTTTGCTCCGTACAGTGGTCGTGGCCCTTCACGCTACCTCAATACTGCTGTCCTTGCCGTGCGTGTAGACCGAGGCAGGGGCTCTCCCAGCCCACGCCCACATTAGGTGACCTCTCTGTCTTCCTATTACTGTGATTTCTGGAGCAGTGGCGGGAAGGGAATAGATGAGGCCCCCGCCGCGGTAGGTAGTAGTTCGTCACTGCATTTACTTCCGCTTCCCTCTTCCGGCTTTCCTCCATCCCTTCCTTTCTCCCGTCCTCCCCACACTGCCCGCCTGCCCCGTGGTATCCTCTGTGTGCGTCTTCTGTGCCTTCTTCACCACTCCCCTCCGGTGCCTGCCGTCCTGTCCTTCACGTGCCGGAGGTCCCAGGCGTTTTCCTGCTCCCTCTTCCTGTTCTTTTCTTCCTTGAGAACTGCTCCTGCCACTGTCGCAGCTCCTAGGAGAGTGGGTGCGACTCCTCTCCCTCATCCCACGCGGTGCTCCCTTTGCAAAACAGCGCTCTGAGAGTGCAGATGTACCACCCACCCATGTGAGAAGGGCCGTGGCGCCAAGCGGCTGCCAGTTGGATTCAAGAGTGAGGCCTGGAAGTCTCCAGCACCATCCCTTCTCTCTCCCACCTGTAGAGATTCTGCCCTCACGCCCTCCCACTCCAGGCCCCATTAACTTTGACAGCTATCTCTCTCCTATCTTTCTTTTCCATAACCCGTTTTATTTTGGGTTGCATTTTTTCAACTGCCGCAGAGCTATATGTGCAATTTCAGGTATTTCAACAACATTATTAGGAGATTACAGAGGCCACGGAGACTGTATGTTATGCATATATGATGCTATCAATTATAAGATGAACTATTATGTTCTACCGAAACAAAGGAAAGCATTGTCAATTAAACAATGATCCAGCACTCTTTTCTGTCTCAGGACTTATTTCATATCTATAAAAAAGGCTCTTTGGACTTATTCACACAGAGATGTATCACCTGTCAGCTCATTTTTGTGTTTTTCCACATTCTTTGGGTTCTGATACTGAATCAGCATGTGATCTTCCCAAAGATACTCTGAATGTCAGTTAAACTCAGTGTGGATGGCCCCAACAGCATTCTGAAGTGGGTAGCTGTGGCCAGGTTTTCAAGGGGAAAAAAACAGAAAAAAAAAAATATATATATCTCCTTATGCACGAGAGATGTTCCCTTCATAGCAGCTGTGTGATCACCCAGCATGCGGGCCCCTGTCTTCAGGGCAAGGCACTCTTGACCTCAGACACGTACACATCCACCGAGTGCACATGGCCCTGTGCAGTTTTGTACTACAGGTGCTGTGGCAAGGGGGACAGGCTGGAGCAATGCAGGGCGAAACCGTGGTGGCCTGGTTTTGAGGAGGAGGTGGATTGTGTGATACCAAAGCAGAGACCAAAGACAGGAAGGAGTCTGTACCCACAAGCCAGCTACACGCCTCACACTCCTTCTGGGGAACAGTCACCGTGCGCTCATGCAGGGGGCCCTGGCTGCCAGTGGGGCCACCAGAGGCAGAGGAGGGAACCGGGGGCAGGTCAGACATAAACTATATCTTTTACAAAAACATCAGTGTCTTTTTATTTGTAATTACTTTGTTGTTATATGTTTGTGATGCACCCCGGTTCCATTCCTTGTGGAGCACTGGTGTGATTCCGGCCTGCGTCTTAATCATTTCTCTTTCCCCTTCCCCTCCCCTCCTTCCCCCTCACTTCTCCTCACCCGTCCCACCTCTGTGAAGTCCACCTCCCTGTTCCTTTTCCACCCTTCTGTGTTTTGTTCTTTATTTTTGTATCGGACTGCTCACCTAAGAGAAAACATGTCACATTTAACCTCTATGTCTAGTTTATTTCAGTTAAACCTTGATGTCATTTTTTTTAAAAGATAAAAGCACTAACAACATCAATGATAAGAGTGAAGACCTGATGACGGTGCTGTTGACAATAAGGGTGATGACGGTGGTGGTGACCATGACCGGTGATCTCGGTGTCAGTAAGTGGCAGTGACTGAGGGCATTCTTTCCGCAAGGTCTGCCCATGGCTTATGTCCTGTAAGGACACTCTCTCTGGTCAGAGCCACTGCTGTTCCTATCTCACATGCAAATCATCCAATCCCTCAACCCTCAGAATATGTAAATATTGTTGTCCTTTGATAGCTGAAGAAACTGAGGATCACAAGGGATGAGCAGCAGAGCTGAGGCAGGAAGTAGGGATGGGGCAGCCTGTCAAGCTCTGGCCCTTCTTTGCTTTTGGCGACCCCGACAGGACCAAAGTCCTCTGGTTTCCTCAGGGATAAGTACATGATGAGACGTCCGTGCCTCTGATTGGCTTTGCCCCTCACAGGATTCCCTCAGGCAGCAAATGAGTGATGTTGTTACCGTGCGCAGTGACCGGTGCGGTGGGTCCCAGAGGAGGCTGCTTGCCATGTGACCTGGAGTAGACCATTTCCACTCTCTGAGCCTCGGTCTCCTCATCTACCACGTGTGAATGAAGGACAGTAGCTGTCTCAAAGATACGTCGTAAAGATCAAATGAGACACTACGTGTACTGGCATCTGCCAGGTCTTTAATCCCTGTCCATGGTAGCCTTTGCTGCTGTTGGCTCAGACGCCCCTAGTGTCGGGACTTACGAGACATCCCCATGAAGACCCTGGGAGTGATCCACCTGAAATGGCCACCTGAGCCCTGTAAATTCACAGTCAGTCTTTGACCTTGATCATAAAATTTGTGTCAGTGCCAACGGCTGCCAGGGACTTCATGGCTGACGGGGCATGCGCATTCTTGTCAGTCTGGCCAAGGCCCCTAACAAGCTCAGCGCTATGCTCACATCCTGTGACCGCCAATCCCCCCACTCGCACCAGGAGAAAGCTGGGTGCCCCTTCTGCAGCTGGCCAGCGAGGGTCATCTGGGCTGGAGAAGCATCTCTTCTCTCCCCGGTGGCACAAGTGGCAGCAGCGATTACAGCCAGGGAGAAGCTAACTCCTAGCGGCTTGCGCTGTCTCCAGGGAACACACTAATTGAGAAATAACATCCATAAAAATAATTCAATACTAGTATGTAAAAGTAAAAACAATAACCAAGTGTGACTGGCTGTCTGAGAATTAAGCAAAGTAAGATGAAGTGTCTTTCTGCAGCGAGTGCTCCCCCGCGAAGGCCGAGGGGGCCGCGGCCAGCACGCTCCTGCAGGCAGTGGCAGGTGCCAGCGCTGGCTGCCGGGCTCTCCTTGTCAGCAGCAGCAGCTTTGGGCTCCTGGCTCTGAGTGTTTCTTTGAGCCCCAGCTGCCACGTGGAGGAAGACTCGGGTAAGGCGGTTTGCAGGGCCACAAGGTGCTGTCACACTGGAGCGCACATCCCAACAGCCTGTGGTGAGCTGGTGAATATTTAACAACTGGCTTTCTGCAGAGGGGGAAAAGGAGCATGCTTCTCCGCATATTCACACAGACGCAAGATTAGCACAAATTGCAGGTGTAACCCGTGTGCACCCGTAGTTCAGAAGTGACAGTGACATGCAAATATTCTTTCCTATAAATTCAACATAGCTAATTTCCACCCAGTGCTATGTACAGGTTTATTTATTTATTTTATTTTTTGCCACATTACCGCGCCCATTGCCAAGCCATCACTGCAGCGTGTGACAGTGGCGTGGATCTCCACAATGAACGTTGCTTCCGATTTTCATTTGCTTTAACAAGTAGCGTGGAAGTGAAGCAACCGAGACGTCCCTCACAGCTTCACTTACTCGTCACTGGCTTCTTTGCTGAGTTGGATAATAATAATTTCTGAGTCCTGGAAGCTTATTTCTCTAATATTTTGCAAACTTCATGATGTAGCATCTATAGACATGACATTCTTTTGAAATTTATCTGCATTACTGGTATTTTCCACATCACTTTTTGAAGTCTAGATAATTCAGTTGTACTATAAATCACTTCCTGATTTGTAGCAGTTGCTGATTGCTGTGGTGTAAACACGTGTACCATGGGCAATTTTAAGTTACTGATATGGTGCAATTGAATGTGACAGATGTGTAGCACTCCCGCAGTGCTTCCGCCGGGCAATAGCATAGAAATAAAAGACCTCAAAATCATAGAAAACAGTAAAATGCTGTAATATAACTTAAGCCATGAATTTCGACCATGTATTACTTTTATTGGCAGCATAACTTAACTGCAAGGTCATGCACTTCATTACTTTTCTTGTGGTAATTTCATTGAGCTGTGATTCATCTGCCTTACGATAGGCCCATTTTAAGTGTACGAATGCCTTCATGGAGCCCTGCAATCTGCATCACAACTTGATTCTAGAATGTTTGTTCCCCCAAACTCTACACCCATATCTCAGCAGCCCTTTTCTGGTAAGAAGTTAACATTCTACACAGCAGGCTGCTCGGAGGCAATTTTTCATGCCAGGAACTCCTTGTCTTACAAGGGCTTTGTGTTATTGTGGCAACAAAATTGATACAGCATTCACCACAGCAACCATTTTGAAGTGCAAAGTTCCACAACTTTCTGAGCACTTACAGTGGTGTGTCACCATCTAACTGCAGAGCGCTTCCATGAGCCCCCAGAGAAGTCCTATCCCCATCAGGTGTCTGCCTCCCACCTCCCCTGCTTCCAGCCCTGGATAACCACTAGCCTACTGTTCTCCTCTGTCAGTTGTCTCTTCTAGATATGATGGAATAAGATCCCATCCTACAGGTACTTTGTTCACCCAGTCATCAGCGGGAGGGCACTTCTTTCTACTTTTTGTTTATTGTAAATTGTGTTCCTGTGATTGCTTATGTACTAGTGTGTGTGTGTGTGTGTGTGTGTGTGTGTGTGTGTGTGTGTTCCTGTTAGTTTCTGTCAGTTTCTGTTCTCTTGGGTACATATTTGGGAGTGAAATTGGTGGATCATATGGTAGGTCTATCTTCCACTTTTATAAAGCTAGCTGTACCATCTTAGGCATCCATTAGCAATGCGTGGAGGTTGACCCTCCACAGTCTCACCAGTGCTGTTTTTTCTAATTTCTTTCTTCAATTAGAGCCTTCCTAGTAAATATGAGGGGACAGCTCCTTGCAATTTAGATTATATTTCCCTAGTGACAGATGATGCCACACATCTTTTCTATGTGCTTTTTTGTTATTGGTATGTGTCCTCCATAGAGACATCTTAAGTCATTTGGCCCCTTTTTAATTGGGTTGTTTGTTCTTTGTGTTTGAATCATAAAAATATTTATATATTTTAGATAGTTGACCCTTATTATATACTTACTTTATTATTTGCAAATATTTTCTTTCATTCTATAGGTTGTATTTTTACATTGCTGATAGTATCCTTTGATGCCAAAAAGCTTTAAACTTTGATAATGTTCAGGTTATCTATTTTTTTCTTTGTACTTTTAGTGCTCTAAGAATAATCCCTTGTCAAATTCAAGGTCATAAAGATTCACTCCTGTTTTTTCTTCTCCATAGCATATCATATGGTTAAATTTAGGGATAAGAAATTAGGTCTCACCTACAGGATGAGGGCACTGAAATTTGCATGGGAGAGGACATTGATAAGGAAATAATGAACACACCGGGTCATTCACACTGGATGACCCTCATTTATCAATGACAAATTTATCACACCACTGGTGGCTAAGATGGTCTGTGATTCATCCCTCAGAGCTTGGCCACCCAAGCTGCTTCACGTTCAATTAGGAAGGAAGGCAGAAAGATCACTCTGGAACAGAAACCAAACAGAGCTTATCACATAGGTGTATATGGGCATCTTCCCAATGGAAATCTGTGACAGGTCTTGACCAGGACCGTGTGGGTGGCTGAGGACCTGTCCCAAAGGAAGTGAGGGAAGGGGAAGCCCAGGAAGGGATCACTAGCAGACAGGAAATTGATATTGTCCATGACTCCATTCTGTGGTCATCTACGGTGCTCACGCTTAGCAGTCACAGGTCCCAGACTAGAAGGATGCATGACTGTTCAGGGAGCACAAGACATGTCGTGGGTCTAACCCTCTGTCTTGACCCAAGATGTAAGAAGAATGGCCTCCTCCTTCTCTTGATGCTTGTTAAGCACCGAAAGCTGCTGGACTTCCACCCAACCTCTAGTTCAAGTGCGTGTGCTGTCCACTGTGCAAGCTTACTGTAGTTCAGCGCAGACTCCTTGGTCACTGTCCATTCAAAAATACAAACCGCCCATCAACTTTCCTCATTTTTTATCCAATTTTGTCTTCCACAGGCCCAGATATGACTTCATTTTTTAAATGAAATTTTGCAGGTCATTAGCCCATAATAATTAAATGATTCTGGTTATTAGCATAAAACACAGCCACAGTATATGAGAAGTAACCTTTCTTTGTTTAACTATTATGCAGCGTGGTCACATAGCACACAGCAAAATCGGATTTTTTCAGACTATTCAGCCATTATGGAAATGACTTATGATTTTATTCATGAATGCAAAACATCCCCTCTTTGGGGTAAACATGGCCTAGAAGAGCTCCTAAGAGGAATCCAGGTCAGGAACAATGACACTTTGGATGTGGAAGAGGACTAGGGCAGGAAGAGTTCAGAAAGCCCATGCCTTGTAGTTAAATTCTTAATGACTTGGGCTTTTGAGTTACAAAGTCTTGAGTTAGACTGACTCGAATGCTTGTGTCCCCACATACCCTTAAATTCATCTTTCGGAAGATGGGGACTTTTCATCAGATTCCACCTTTTAGGAGGACCATTGTCCTTATTAAAAAAAAAAAAATCTGCGTAGCCCTGCTTTGATCCTTCCACCATCTAAGGACACAAGAAGACCACATGTAAGTCAGTGAGTACATGGCCCCTTCCTAGACCCTGGATCTGCTAGTGCCTGGATCCTGGATTGGCCAGCTTCCAGGAAGTGTGAGAGATAAATTTCTGTTGTTTACAAACTTACTTAGTTTATGGCATATCTTTCTATCTGTGTCCCCCTAGCCAAATGCTTAAACTCTGAGTTCCAATTTCACTATCCCAAACACTGGTGGATAGTACCTGCCTCTTAATGTTGGTGTGAGGCTACAGAGGAGTAAAGTTTTCACAGAGTCTATACAGTGCCTGGCCCATAGCAAGCCCATGGCAAGTAATATAAGTGCTACTGTCCTTACTGTGGCTGTCATTGTCAGTGTTCATTTTTAATAGCTCTATGGTCTTGATGACTCTTGGGGGACAGAAATAGGGACCCATATCTCTGGGCAGACCTTGTGTGATGGAGAAAGTACAAGCATAAGGCCTAGAACTACTAAATGTGACTTGGTTTCTGTCTGCCCATGGCTACGTCAGTAACAAACAACAAAAAAAAGAATGAACAGTAAAACTGTAACAGAAAACTGAACATTAGTACTGTGTAGGGTAGCCTTACTGCAAAGTCCTTGGTTGATAAATTAATTTCATCATTTTCCTATAAGTATTTTGAGAACTCTGCCAATAATGAGCATTGGAACCTTTAAGCTGACCTGTGAGCTGGGGCTTCCTCTAGGGAACCCATTCTGAGCACTGGTGGTTGAGCAGGTCCTCTGTGGGGGGATGATCCTTGTGGTGGATGCAAGGGTAATGGTGTTGATAATGAAAGTCATAATTATTTAAATCTATTGGGTGTTTCACAGGTGCCAGGTGTTGTATTGGGTGCTTTGTATCCAGGCTAGCTGAGCCCTGAAAGGCAGCTCCTGGCCACTTGCTTTTCTTCTCTGTAAAATGGGGACAATTAATTGTACAGGCTTTGTAGAAGAGGAGGCTAGGAAAGGAGCCCTGGAATTCTGATGGCCACCTACAAGCTGCAACAAAGACTTTTCCCCTACCTCAACCACCCCCCCCCCCCACCCCTCCATCTTCCTTTACCATTGGACCACTGCTGGGGCTTTAGGATTCTAACACAGAATCCAGAGTATCTCTTCTTATACAAGTGTCTGGGAAAATGCCATGTGGAAGCATCAGGACTGACTTACCAATTAACACTTATTTTCCATCTTGGCTCTTGACTTGTCATTTATTTATTCTGTAAATCCACAGCATGCATTGGGCATGCATTGGGATTTCGGTCTAGTGGGCAAGTTTTTTTTTTTTATATATATTTCTTAACCTGTGTTCTCATCTGCAAAATGAGGACAACAATAATACGTATGTGCCTAATACATTTCTGGACACCTTGTAGTTAAAGCATGGTAGTTGCATACAGTAAGAACCAAGTAAATGCTGGCTATTTATTATAAGTATCGTTACCAAGTGGAAGCAAAAATATAAGGTTTGAGTACATGCACAAAACAAAACAAAAAAAAAGAACTGATAAAAAAGAAATTAAGATGTATCGGAAAGCTGGAGAACATAGGTGTGCTTTCATGTGAAGATCCCAAGACCCACCAGTGCTGTGCCTAGTCGCACTTGCTCGGAGGGTGTGTGTATTAAATCATTTAGGCTGACAATAGGTATGGTTCTTGGTGCCTCTCTAGCCATCTCATTTAGAAGCGCTCCTTGCCTTCCTTCCAGAACTGTCTGCCTTTAACTGGAATTAGCTAGATGTTCCAACTGACAGTTCCCTGAACTAAAGTTGATTTCTTGTTCAAATAACAATCATGGCAGACATTCGGTAGTTGGCTTCCCAAGGTATGAGTCAGAGACACAGGCTTTGATGTCTTGTGGTTGGCTATTACTCAGGGCCTCCAAATCCTCCACTGGACCCTCGAAATGTAGCCAACAGAACAGAAAGTCAAAGCAAAAAAGCCGCTAAGAGATTTCATAAGACAAGACTAGAAGCAGGAAGATTACTTCCACCCACTTTCCATTGGTCAGAGCTCTATCACACAGCCAAGCTCAACTTCAAGATAGCATGAGAAATATAGGATGCCTTTGGGAGAAGAGGAAGGTATTTCAAGAAACACATTGCCTGCTCTGTCTTGCTATTTAGTGTTGATTGCTTCCTATATTGCATTTAAATTGCACAGTCTTGTGTAAATGATACTGGTTTTGTTTTGCCGTTTGGAAAAAATTATTGTCCATATTCATCACAAATATGTCTGTTTATTAGTATCTTGATGATGTGTCAGAAAGAACCCTGCCTGGGCCAGGAGCCAGAACTGTGCTTCTATCCCCCCTCAATCATCTAGCCATTCATTGCTTTGTGAGCTGAGTCTGGTCACCAAGTATCTTGGATCCCCAAATTTCCTTATCAATGGAATTGGGGAAATAGTACCTGCCCAGACTGCCTCTTTGGGTGTGGGTAAAATCACATAATCTGTGAGAGGACATTCTCAACCCAGAGCACCTGGTGATGTGAAAAAAAGTCTCGAGATACCACTGAGATGAACGAGATAACCGAATCAGAAGATTGGAGCTGGGAGTGGTGCCCGCCTGTAATCCCAGCGCTGGAGAGGCTGAGGGAGGAGGATTGCCGAAAGTCTGGGACCAGCCTGGGCTGCATAGTGAGTTCAGGGCCAGCCTGGACTATAGAGCAAGACCCTGTGTCAAAATAATAATAGCAATAATAATTAACATAAGCGATAAATGTAGAACATTAGAGCTCATAACATGCATTACATAGAGTAAACATTTTTAGAGTGCTAAAATGGTAAAATAAATAAAAATGAGATAGAAAAGGGCAGCCCTGACAGGTACATGCTTAAAGGTATTCATCCTAAATGCCTCACATGGTCTTTTCCTGTTGCTTTCTGAGTGGCCGTCTCTCCAGGCAGCTTAGTGTCCAGTCAAGGGCACAGGGCCTGTGACAGCAGCTGTGCTCCACTTCCCTCTGGATGCTTTTCCAGTCTGGGCCCTTGCCTGTGTCAACATTCCAGAGGCTCCATGTGCAACTCTGGGAAGTGGGAAAACCTGTCCACCTGCGTGGGACTGAGGTAAAGAAGAAAATATGTCGCAGAAATATCCCTGGGCCAAAGTGAAACAACCCCTGGGGCTTCTTCTATTGTTTCTAAACAGACAGGCCGGGGTGGGGTGCTGTGCAGCTAGTGCAGGGCAGAGCCGGTCCCAAGTATGAAGATTGTGGCGCAGGCTCCACAGCGCAGAGAAATGATGACTCCATGTGCAGGAACGGACTTCTTGTCATTGGTCACAGCCTGTTCACTGAAACTGACAGTTAGGCTCTGTGCACATGGAATCTGGGTCAAAAAGAGCAGAACTCGGGCTTAGGTTGACAGTGCTTTTCAAAAGGCAGTGGTGGTGGTGTGGGAGGGGGAATCTTGCCTTTGTCTTGCTAGAGGTCAAATGTCCAAAAGCTAATGGCAGAGTCGGAGGGATGCGCAGATGTCACAGACAAATGGAAAAGCTCGAAAAATGAGGGAACAAGTGATATGTAATCATTCATATGTCGCATTTTGTGAGGTACTCACGCCCCAGGAATTACTGTAAAGCCCGTCCTTGCGTCCTTAGGCAAGTTTGGCTCTGCAGTAGATACCCCCACCCCAAAGGGACGTGTGTGTGTGTGTGTGTGTGTGTGTGTGTGTGTGTGTGTGTGTGTTTTCAGAGATTTACAGTGACTCTTTCCCCATGGGTTTTTCTAAAAACATATATATTTTTTTAATTTCTCACCATCTCAGGGGTAAATAAATATATTAAAATAAGCTATGGGGGTATAGAGCAGAGTATAACAATGATAAATGATGTTGTGTATAATTTTTCTACTATTAACATAAAGTAATATAAACTGAAGGACACTAGTCTATTGAGAGACTTAGAAGCTAATGTTCCATATCAGATGCGGCCAATGTCAGAACTGAATACAGATTAGGCAGTGTCCTTTTCTCCCCAGGGGAATTAAAGTTGGAGACACCACGAGCTGCCAATGGTTTTACAGCGTTTTGTTGGGGCTGGTGGTGCCTTTCTTGGTCTATTAATTCACGAGCCGTGAATGACAATGTGAGCAAAATGCTTTTCCGGTGGGATGCCTTTCGTTTACGTGGGCTTGTATCCGCCTATCCCTTGTCAATCCATTTTGTCACATAAGTGTCTTCAAATCTCGTAGATTACCTCCATTTCATTGCTGGTTTCCTGCATGGTGTCTCAGGAAAGGGTATTGTGTTAAAAAGTCAGGAAATACTTAAAATGCTGCCTTTCCAAAGAAAAAAGGAGGCAATGCCAAAAGTTCATGCAGAGTTAGCCTCTGTGTGTTCTCAGTGGAAGGGTCATGGCCAGGGTACACACTGTAAGGAGGATCCAAAACCCTGGGATAGATGCTCCAAAAAATCAAAACCAAAAAAGCTCACCTTGTTTTGTTTGTTTGTTTGTTTCCTGGTCTCCATCTGAGTCCTTAAACACACGTTCAAACATATGCAATTTCTGGGTTCTTCAGAACTCGCCAGTGTTTAAGATTTTCTTGTGAAAATGATATATTATCTTGGCAATTGATTTCAATAGCTGGAAATATTTTATTTATTTGTTTTTTAATTATACCTTTGTTATGCCTCAGTGAAGCACTCCAAACTCTACTTCAAATCTTCCCCTAGCTAGAGCAAGGCTCAGTGGTGGGGGACTCATCCAACGTCACACAGCTCCTTGATGACCCTACAAGCCTCGAACCCGATTTTCTCCTAGCATTGAGTTTGTCACTCTTCCTGCTACCCTCCATAGCCCTTCTCTTGATGTCTTCCAAAATCACACCCTAAAGAAATGTGCAAAAAGATAAAATGGGAACTGGCCGAGTCACTAGGAGAACAAAACTAATTACTGTCTTTAGTTGTGCTGACAGAAGCCGCCACAATTGCCCCCAATATGAAAATTAAAAATGTGTATTAGTAAAAGTTCTGATCATGTAACTTTAGGGGAAAAAAATGTTCCTATGCATGAACACATTTCCCTGACAGCATCTGGAATCCCTGGAAGGAGCCGGGAACCTCCCCTCTGTGCCTGGATTCTGAGGGTCAGGGTTCGCACGAGCACTTTTCCTCTCCTATCCCATGAAGATGGGCAGAAGGGAGCAAACACTTGGGCCTCACCACGCACGCTGCTCTCCTTCTGATTGGCTCTGAGATGAGAACGTTTGCCACGGTTCATAAATTTTATCTTTGCACTAAAAACAGGGTGAGAATATCTTCAATGCAATTATAAAAATGTATTAAAACTGAGAAGGAGAAAAATATGGCAGTAGATGCAATTTTAATGATTGTGTAAATGTTCACTGTTCCGTGGCCAAAAAAATAAATAAATAAAGTGGGGCTTTTAGCCCCCGTATTTTAGAAGAACACCAGGGAAGGGGGCAGGTTTTCTGTAAGTGTGAACCACGTGTTTTCAATACCGAGACAAACAACACTGTGCTCCAGGTGTCAGCTGGGAGAGGCGTGGCCATAGAGAAGGCGCAGGATGCCAGCAGGTCTGGACTCTGCTGGAGTTGCTAGGTGCTGGGTGCCACACCCCAGTGAAAGGGCTCCTTGGCGTCTTTCTTCTAGGAACTTGGAAGACTGAAAATTGAGATCCACGTGTGGGGTCAGAATTGGCTTGCAACATGAACCACCAGCTGAATCTGTCCTCTCTCATGGGATATGTCATTTCCTTCTTTTCCTAAATGGTTTGCGGGAGCAGCTGACAGCCAAAGGGGGAAGCCAACAACAGCACAGATTCAACTGCAAACTCTTGAGGGGTTTGCTACTGCAAGCTACTTTTCTAGGATGAGAGAGGTATTTCAAAGAACAAATGTGTTGGTCAATGTTGGTTTGTCCAGTCGACATGAAAAATGCCACAACGGAGATGGGCATCTTGGCACTTGCCTTTAACCCCAGCACACTGGGAGGCTGACGCAGCAGGTTAACAAATGCAAGCTCAGCCCGGGTAATTTAGCAATTTAGAAGGAAAAAAAAAAAAAAAAAAAGGACTGGGTATATTGCTCAAAGCAAAGACTCAGGGTTCAATCCCATGTCCCATACACGCACAAAAAAGTTACAACCATAGCCACTTCCTCCAAAGACAGTATATGCTCCCTGTACTTACTTAATTGATTATCTTTGTCTGCAGATAGTTTGATAGTTTAAGAAGTTGCGGCAAGTTGCTCCTCAACATAAAATATTATATGCCAAGCTCTCCACTAGACGTTCCATAAAAAAATTGGTATTTCCCATGTTGCAGCTTAATTCTTTCATACTCTGGTTTTTCAGGCATTTCTTATTTATAATTGTCTCTCATCTGCTTTTTTGTTTGTTGTGTTTTTTAGCGGTAGGAATTGAACACAGGGCCTCACAGATGCTAAGCACGGCTTCATCACTAAGCTACGCTTCCCCGCCCCCTCCAAACACACACTATTTTAAGAAATAATTCTGAGAGACAGGGTCTCAATAAATCTCCCTGTTCGGACTTGAATTTGCTGCCTTCCGATATCAGCCTCCCGTGTTGCTGGGATGACTGAGCATGTTTTCCTCATTGAAAAGAGCACTAATTTCTGGTGAGGAAATGTGTGACCCTAGCACTTTAATGCACTGAAAATTTAGGGTAATCTGGACCTTATGTGAGAATGCTGCAATTTGTACCCCACACCTCGTCCCTAGTCCTCTCATTGTTTCTGAACAGAATCACCCACAGAGTTCACCTGACCACACCTCCCACCCCACCTTGCTGAGGTCCCTCTCTCACTGTAAAAGGATTCATGACACTTCACTTGAAGACAAAGGGATGCTTCAATTTTCACTGAACAGACTAAACTGAATGTTGGTATCTTTTTAATATAGATTTTTAGTACAATTCGCCTGATCTGAAATTTGATTTGAGGTAAACTGTTTAACTTCTATTAATGTTTCATCAGTAAAATGAAATTTACAAGGGGGTCTGCCCTGCAGAGGATCCAATGGGAAGGTGTGTGCACATGTCATGGAGTAGCCACATGGGGGGACTTAGCTGCCACCTGTTGTTCTTGTTTCCATCATGACTATTGTGGACATGGCAGAAAACATGCAGACCAGTGAATCTCACTAATGTCAAACATGCTTTATTAAAGTGTACAGGCAGGTTAAGTGCAAAGAACAGACTATTTGTGTGTTTGGTCTCTGTAGATTATTTGTCAGATAATACATACCAAGGCATTCTTACGTGGGCTCCGTGTGAGTGACTTCATGTGAGTTTTGCTTTCCTAGAAACATTCTAGCACATGGTAAGGAACACAAATCGGTACCAAAAGAGCAAAAGCAGGTGTATGACCAGAAGTGGACTCATAAGTCCGATTAGAAGGATACAAGAAAGGCCGATGTAGTTAAAGAAAGAAGAAGTTGGGGCTTCGGGGAAATCTTTGGAAATCTCCTCTGTTAACCTGGCATTTTCTATGCTGCTAAAGTCTAAATCAGATGACTACAGAGACCAACCATGTCCCCAGAATTTCCCAGAACTTACCTCTGTTCCTGACACCTAGCTATGTACCAGTTATGAGCATATGTGCTCCTCATAAAAAATTAAAATGTTTGAAAAATTGTAAAGTCTGAAATGAAAGGCTTAACACAAATAAGCAAATACTAAGAAAACAAATGGAGATAAATGTGTGAATAGCAGAGAAATTTGAATTTTGAGCAAGTGATGTTGAAAAAAATCATGAATGAACTCATTGTTTAATGATGTCAGGTATGTCTTTCAATGAAGAGAAAAGTGTAAGGGCCTGCCAGTCACATATGTTATATATGAACAAAATATGCCTGAGAAACCTGATGGAAGTAGAAAAACAAATGAGTAAAGTTGAAAACATTCACAAACCAGCAGTCTTGGTGAACGTAGCCAGGGACAGAATCCTGGGATGAACTGCTGAAGAAATGTATGAGTACAAAGAAAGACACACCAATTTTCACGCACAGGCCCGCCGTGGAATGCCAGGTGCCTCAGGCTGTGGCTGCCATGGGCAGGCACTTTGAATATTTCTAAATGTATTGGAATGAATCATAATTGAATATTAATTATACAAAAACCGGTCTTGGAAGACCCAACAGACCTAGTTTATCCCTTCCACACAAGATGTCCATCCTTTGCACAAACCCCAGAAATTCCTCCTTAGATAAAAAAGATGAAGCTGTGCGAAAGTAACACGTTGGTTTTCTCCTCTCTGAACCCTGCTTGTGTCTGTGTATTCCCATCGTGACTTCCCAGAGCACTTTTGGCCAAAGCTCTTGCGAAATTTCTGTCCACTTTCAAGTGCGGAATGTATTTATTTCAAGGTTCATGAAGAATTTTGTTTTATAGAGAGATTCTGTATTTGTGCAGAAAAGTACCGTGTGGATATCTTGAAGGAAAATCGTGGAGGATCTATTGGCAATGATATAACAGAGAAAGAGAGTCCGGCAAATAGAAGTTAGAGCTCAAAACTGGTCCAGAATGAGATGGGCATGTGGGTAGGGAGGGTGATGCTAACAGACCCTGGAGGGTCTGCGGAACACCTGCCCCTCGGCTGATCACAATGAGGTGGAAGAGAACTGCCCCATCCCTGCTAGATGGGGACCCTTTTCCCTTTGGGTGACTTCTCCTTCCATCCCAGGCAGGTCCCTCCCTCCAGCAGTGCAGACTGGCAGCAGGTAGAGCTGAGAGTGTGCCCTGTAACCATTGCCGCTTTTTAATAAGAGCTGGGGAGTCCTTTATAAGAGCCCCGGAACTTGGGTCTCTCCAGTGCCTCTGCCCCTGCGTGCAATGTGCCCTCGCTAATAAATTCTGCGGGCTGACACTGCCTGAGCCTGCTGGTCTTTGCCCCCAATTTCATTGAGATGGGCCATTGAAAACTCATTACAAGCTGTTTAGACTCTGACTTTGACTTTTGCTCGGCAGCGAACAGAATTAACAGCTCTTGGAGGTAGCAAAAAAGGCACTCAGCCAAAAAAAAAAAAAAAAAAGAATTGAAATGGTGAGAAAAGACTTAATATTATCTCTATTAGTCATGCAAACAGGCACACACCTGAAGGGCGTATGTTCTGTGTGGGCCACCCCCCGGCAGCCCGGGATGGGAGATTGGGGTTTCCCCAAGGGAGACATTCCGACCCAGGTCTCACATGAAGCCCCACTTTTTTTACATGTCAAGCAATGAGCCTTTGAGTATAGCAGAATTGCTTCATAAATTTAACTAGCACTTTCAAATTTCTGTTTTTTTCTAATTTAGTGCTTGATAGTTTTTTATGTGATGATTTGAAAATGCTGTTTATAGCAAAAGTTACCTTGATAGTACAGGTGTGCAGAGAAAATTCACAGCCCTTAATAAAAAGGCAAAAAAAAAAAAAAGTCCTGTTTATACCTTAGGCATTTTGTGTTTCTAAAGATGTAACCGTGGCAGCCTTACAGGTTTTAAAAGCAACCCAATTAATCTAAATTTCTTCAAAAGTAACAGCTCCTGAAAGATTTAAATATTGCTCCTGATATCTGAGGCTGGCTTCCATCTGTACTGAGGAAGCTTATCCGAAATGCCTCTTCTCCTAGGACTCCCAACACATCTTAGCAATATTTACATGTATTTGGCCGTATAAGTGAAGTTAAGAATATCAGTCGCAAAAAAGCGGAATTTCTGAATTAGACCGTGAAATGTGTAAGGCAGGCAAAGCAATTTTAACCAGAGCAGCGTCTCCAGATTTTAGAGCGCAAGGTGACACAGACAGGAGGGAATGCAAAGAGAAGGGAGAGGGTGAGTCCCAGCAAGGAGACTTGGTGAGACCATAAACAGCCTCCCGCCTGCGTCAAGTAGAGATCCCTGTGGCCCCTTGTCGGTCTCCTTTGAGTGTTCACGGGGCTGTAGCTCCATAAAGATTACCCAGTTTTCTTTGCAGTTCTTCCCAAGACGACAACCAGGGATAGTGCCAAGAACTGAGAATTTGAGGAGTGGGGGGAGTACAAGGTTCTTCTGTCTTGTCAGATCCCCTTTCTAGCCCATCAAGAATAATTTCCAGTCCCCAGTGGAAGGACACCCACTGCCAGCCCTGTACCCTCCAGAGACCCAAGTGGGGGATCTACTTAAATCACGAAATCTTTCAGAGCCAAACAACTGAATTACTTCAAAGCCCCTTGGGATCCTGCATCCATTCTAACAGTCAAAGCAATAAACACGCTATCCCATAAATCTAAACTCGGTGGTATACTCTCTAGGCACTCTTGTTTTCTCCTCCTTCAAACACTCCAGTCCATCCCCTGATATACTAAACGTTCTGAATTATCAGCGTTTCTCTGCAGCCATGACCTCCCAGGATGGGTTTTACAAGAACCTATCCTGTGGTCGTTGGCCACCTGGCGAGGAAACTATAATGTGCTTCTATGTCATAGTGTTTCATTAAACTTTGACTATGTTCTAGTAACTACTGCCACTTCACAAACTACTCCCAATACATAGTGCTTTAAATAACAATATTTATTTTGTTCAGGAAGCTGTGGTTTCGGCTGGAGCAGCTCACTGGCTCCAATCAGTGTTTGCTGAAAAGCTGGGTCTCAGATTATCTGGGCTGTGTTTACTCATGAGTCGGGGAATCCCGGTGGGGGTTGTGTGCCTGCTGATCGGGACCTTTGCTAGACGGTGGGTTGGTCTTGCACATCCTCCCCAGGTAGGCTTGGCTTCCTTGCAGCACGGTGGCTGGCTTCCCAGAGATGCTTCCGAACATCCCAAGCAGATTCAGCATTGCCTTTTATGACTTGGTAGCAGAAGTCACGTAGCCCTGCTCTATGCACTCTCTTGCCAGGCAGTCACCACAGTCTGCCCAGGTAGACACAGAGAGGAAACAGGCTCTACCTCTTAGTGGGGCCCTGGGAGGGGTCTTGAAGAGAATGTGGGACTGTTCTTGAAAAATATCATCTGGGCTGAGCTCACGAGACCAGACCTATAATCTCAGGGCTCTGGGAAGCTGAGGCAGGAAGACTGCAAGTTTGAGGCCAGCCGAGGCAGCTTAGCAACTTGGCAAGATACTGCCTCAAAATGAAAACTAAAATGGGCTGGGTGTGTAGCTCGACGGGAAGGTGCTGGCTTTGATCTTCAATACCACCCCATCCCACCTCCATAAAACAGAAGAAAAAGATATAGGGAAGAGAAGATCTGCGGATGTAGCTCTTGGTGAAGGGCCCAGCCTTGATCCCCGGTCTCCAGTATCTTAGAAAAGAAAAGAAAAGAAAAGAAAAGAAAAGAAAAGAAAAGAAAAGAAAAATACAGCCTGTCACAGAGTGGGCAAAAGGTTAATATTCTTCAGTGGTATGTTTTAAAAAGAAGGGTTGAGAGTCAGAAAAACTGGTTTTGAATTCTGCCTCTGCCTGTTACTAACTATAGGACCAGGCCTTAGTATGCTGATCTAAAACATGGGGACACTCATGCTAATCCTATGTGTTTGCATTGAGGATTGTGCAAGCCAGCGTGTCTTAGGCACAAATGCCCACCCAGTGCCTGGTGCAGACTGGATGCTCAATAAATCTTGTGTGAGTCAGTTCATTGAATCAGAATCTGCACATTGCAGTCATTATTTAGGTTTATGGTGCCCTAATCTATGTCACTGAGTACAGCCTTGTTGTTTTTCATGCATTTTCCACCGGCTTGTAACATGCCGCTGGCCAATGAAGGTCAGGGAGGAAACAGATTAACAACATCTCATACCACAATGTCAAAATACTTAAAAGTGTTTACAGAGCCCAGGGACAACCAATGAATTTAAAACAAGAAGACGGGAGCGAAGGAAAACTATTCTTGCTCCTCTAAGCCTGAGCGAGGGCCTTGATGTTTTATGATTGTTTTAAGGTCCATTAATCGTTGAATCATGAGGCCATGTAAAAAATGACAGCTTTAACATCCAGAGCCCAGGTTTATTTTAAATGTTTTTGCTTCTACAGTGTTCCTAATTAATGACAGTGGCCAAAACCTGATTCCGATGTGGCAAGAGGAAAGCCCAGTGAGATAAAGCAACTCAATTTCATCTAGGAACATTTTTATGGCTTCTAGAAAGAAACGTTTCTTAAGACTGGAGAGTGCCAGCTTTAAAACGCACAAGCGGATTCTCAGAAAGAGAGAACCACTTAGACTTATAGGAACAGGATTTCTTCACAAAGGCCCGAGCAAACTTTGGGAGCTGCATTGTGTAGCGCAGCAGCCACTAGCTATGTGTTGTTGTTTAAACTTAAATGAAGTATGGTCTATAAAAGTCACTTTGGTTGCTTTGAGCAGTGGCATTTCCAGGGCTCAGTAGCTCCATGTGGCCACCACATTAGCAGATTCAGAATGCTTCCAGCATTACAGGAAGTTTAATTGGACAATTTAATTGCATTGGATTTAGAGCATAGTCCATATTGGCTCCCAAAGTCAAGTCAACCACACAAATGTCCCATCTTCCCCAAGAATCCCATGAACCCAAAGGTACCTCCTTTCCCAGTGGGGAACCAACTGAGGCCTGAACCCATTAATCAGGACTCTGGAATAGCTTCCCAATGTACACACTGTCAGCAATTATAGAGGCCAGTACAACCTTGTAGATCTCCCCTTGTTTGATATCCACAAGGACCTCAAGCTTTTGGACTCCTTCATAACAATACCTCACTCCTCTGGACTGTGATTTCCTTTGCAACCCAGGAATCACCACGAGCCATCTTCAACCCTATACATGCTGCAGGGATTGCATCCCAGAAGGAGGAAATAACAGGTCTTGCACGGAGGTGCCGTTGTCAAGTGTTGGAAAATGGTATCATGATGTTCAAATATAGAAGTTCTTTTTAAGGCATTACTGAATTCAGAGTATCATTTGATCACTACGTGTTTATTCAGTCAATGGACCTGTTATAGTTTAGAACTGTAATGTCCCTCCACAACTTGTGTGCATTTGGATGTTGTAAGTTGTCTATGGATTCCATGTGCTGTTTGGAGATGGCTGCTGGCCCAGATGGGTGGATAATGGGTGTGTGGTAGATTACAGGGCACATGACACATAAATGGGCATATGGTTAAAAGAAAAAAAAAAAAACTCATACAGTGGCTTCTTCTGGAGGCCCCAGATCCTTCCACCTAGGATGTCGTGGGAAGCTGTTCTCTGCCAGACCCTTCCTGCTGCCTATGAATAGATTGAGAACTTGTGAAAATATGGGCCAAAATATACCTTTCCTTCCTGAAATTTTGGATATCAGGCATTGTGTCCCAGCAATGAAAAAGTAAGTAAGACAGTTATAGAGCACTTGGGTGTCTGTGGATTTCTGATAACGTAGAAAGATGTTCCCGTGCTAGAAAAGCCAGTAGCCACCAGAAGAAAGAGCCTGGAGATGCTTCACAGGTGTGGGAAATAGAGGCTGCTGCATCACTATTCACCAGTTTAGTCTTAAGCCCCAACTACAAAGCAAGCCTGTCCTTCTCAGTCCTATGTGAGCTAAGCATTTATCCCAAGTAACTTCACATTGGACCCACGTGGTCTATATTAACATCCTACCTTTTTAGTGAATAAACTGAGGCTCAGCGGGTCTAACTTGCCCACCGCATGGAGGGGCGTTAACTATGAGCTTCAGATACTGTTTCATGTCCATCCATCGTCCTCCATACTGGCCCTTCATTTGGGTACATGGCACAGAGTCATGTGGCTTGGTAGCATCGTGTAAATTCTGTCAGGCCACTAGCCAATGCTCCAATTAGGGGAAACGTCATGCACTTGATCTAAATGTACTTGGGAGAACTCTGTGGACCTGCTGAATTGGTACTGTGAGTCTTACGGCCCTGTGAGTTGCAGCCTCATACCAGCTGTACCTGATGAGCTATGGGCATTGAGAAGCCACAGGGACATGCAGTGTTCCTTCCACAGAAAGAGAAGTTCCTTCCTCCCATCCCCATTGCCAACCTCCCATCACTCTCAAGTCCAAGAAGGAAAAGTTCCCATGCTCCTCCTGGATGGGTTTATGTAGGCAGCTTTTCCTATCAGTCTGAATGGATTTCTGGGCAGAATGGTTTTAGAAGTCAATTATTTTTCCCAAAAGGAAATAAAAACCAAAGCAAAGCCAAAAGTGATCTTAAAAATCCACTGTAGTATCCTATAAGGAGAAAATAAAAACATTTTTGAATTAATCTTTTTGTATTTTTTATCATTTGCTTCAGTGGCAGTTACAAGTGAGATAAGTTGCGTTTTGATTTTGGGGGTAATAACTGAAGCCCATGACTCTATTCCAATTACCCCAGTAGCCTTGTCACTGGCCCTCCCAACTTCTGCTGCCCCCGATAGGCAGAAATCTAGCCTTTTTTTGTTTTTTTTTGTTTGTTTTTGTTTTTGTTTTTGTTTTTGTTTTGCTTCTTTTTGATACACCCTCTCCTTTCCCCTCTTTCATCAGTTTTTTTTTTAAAGGATTCCATTATTTTTTTTTTAATAATTCCTTTAACCTAATACAAAGGAGCCATCCCTGCTTCCAGATGGTTTCTGGAAAGAGAAACGGGGATGTGAGAACAGCTGCCAGGGCGTCCTCTGTGGCTATACTTACTATGACAGTTTCTTACAACTGACTTGGGAAAGAAGAGGTGGGCAATGGCATGCCCTACAGCTACAGAGCAAAGCACTCTGCGCATGCATTTTTTGAGCTCTTGGGTCACTGTCTTCATAGATGACCACAGGCGGTAGACCAGTGATACATATTCTTGCATTTTCCCTGTTCTTCCAGGCCAACCATTTATACTCCCCTCAAAGGGACTTTTGCTTTGAGGACTCTGGTGTCCTGTTTGCCTAGCAAATCTCACACTAAGAACATGGATCCCCCTTCAGGAAAGAGCTACATCTCAATGCCTTTGATTTCTAGGATCTCTCAGCTTCTTATGCAAACCTGTGAGTTAAAATTATCAGATAGAGTATCTTCCCACAGTATGATCAGATAGTCCTTTGATATTCTTCTCCTAAGTAATGGCCTCTCATTGCCTTAGTTGTCAATCTGCGTTGAGAGCCTCAAGAAACTCCCATCAGAACTAGCTTTAGCCCCAGGTGACTAGCAGTTTCTACCTGGATCTGTTGCGTGGAAACTTACCTAAGAAATGTCAGGCTCTGCCCAGTCACATCCCCTGCCTCACACCACCGACCATTATGCTTGTGTGCATGTTGCCGCCACTGAGAATGACAGCATGTTGGCAGTTCATAAGTAGCCATCAAATACAGCATGTCCATATGGAAAGCAACCCTAGGAATTACTGTGAGAAGGCCCTGTTCCTCTGAGACTCTTGGAGGCCCCTGGTTATTAGCAGACTAAATGAACTGTCAGCAAACAACTGGGACTTCTTGCCCTGCTGCCATGATGTCCTTCAAAAAACCCTGCGGCACAGAAGACTTTTACCTTCTTTATCTTTAGAAGGACTCTGGCACGCTGAATGGGACGTTAGGTCTGAATCAATAAACCTGCCTGATCCCACTCAAAATGGGCCACAATACCAGGAGAGGAATGAGACAGCAATATAAACTCCATGTGCTCTCTGCTGAAGGGATAACTCCGTTAAGACTTTCCTTTTAGAGGCAAATCATTTTATGCAAGGGGGGGAAAAACTCCATAAAAAAAGACAAATGACAGCACAAGATGCAGAAAGACAAGTGCTCTGTCATTTTGTCATTCTGCCAAAAGAGACACAAGCGCCGTGTGGACTACGCATTCTGACACCCAGACAATGCAATGGGTAGAGCACAGACTGTAGAGTATGTGATGAATCTGAGACACATCAGGCGGCTTCTGTGGTTTTCAGCAACTTGTGCCGAATTAACGATGTTTACAGAGGTGTAGACAAGCAAGCCATGTATCAGAGACACTGGGCTTTCCTCTTGGTCTGAATTTGTAGAAGAAGGCTCGGAATGTCTCATTAAAAAGGCCTGAATGAAACTCAGTAATTCACAGTGTTCCTTGACACTCATAGTTGTGCCCTCCTCACATGTCTGCACATGTACTCACTCAGGTGTGTGTTTTAAAGAGTTTGCAATTGCTAATTGACCCATGACCTGTTTGCTTCTCAGTGGTCACAGGTTCCCCGGGTTGGATACATCCTTTGAGGAATTGTTCATAGAGAGATTATTACCATCTTGCTTGACTCAGGGAGGGTGGGCACTCTGGCTCTGCACACGAGGGGTTTATGTGGCTTTCAGGTGTCTTTGAGCATCTCAGAGATTCCCAATATCCTATAAATGGCATGTATCTACTTTTGCCATTTTTCTTGCTCTTTTAGCTCCCTGGCCTTTGGTTATTCTTGTGATCTCTGTAGAGGCTTCTAGTTGCTTGCTAAATGTTGATCAATGTCAACAAATCTCTATGTAGTGCAAAGCTGTATTGAATGCCACAGTTCCTGGACACAATATAAGCTAATGCGTAGACACTTGCACTTGGTGCAAGGGACTGCCACTTGAAGGTCTTCATTTTGCCTCTTCCATCTTGCACCACCCGTTCAGAAAAGATGATATCTCAGCCAATCAGAAAAGCCTTTTGCCTCAAGTATACCGACCACAAATGCTGACACCTTAGTGAATGCACGGAGTTGCAGTCAGGCCAGCTGGGTTTGAATGTTGGCTCCGTACTTACTAAGTGTCTTCCTGATGTCTGAATCAGTGCAGGCTGCTGTAATAGCCAGAACTGATTCAGTGACAGGCATCTCACAGTTTGCGAGGCTGGGAGTCGAAAGACATGGAGCCCGAAGATTTGAATCCAAGTGAGGATCCTCTTCTTGGCTTATAAACAGGAATAGCTTCATACTACATCCTCACGTGATGGAGAGGTCTCTTTTTTTGGTCTCTTCCTCTAAGGACACTAAATCTCTTTCTGGGGACCCCATACTCATGACTTCATCTAAACTCAGTCATCGCCACGAAGGCCTCGCCTCTAAATACCATCCCATTGGGGGTCAGGGCTCCACCTGTGACCAGAAGGAGGGGAGTCACAAGTACTCAGATCATAGACCTTGGTAAAGTTTCTCAAGCTTGGTAAGCTCCCATCTCCGCTAAGACTTACTTCTCTGTTAAGGTAATCTTGAAGCTTTTTGAAGAAAGGCGCCTGACAGGTAGTCCTTAATAATGCTAACTGTCCTAACTCCACTGAAACCGTTGTTCCTACCTCCACCATTATTTACACTATAGTAGTATAACATCTTTAAGAAATGGGATTGGTCTCGCCTTCCTTTAGTCCCCAGGGTCCCCTAGCCAGGACAGGACCCATTGTGCAGGAGGTACTGATGCTTGTCATGTCAAAAGGAGCTAGGAACCTACGCAGTTGTCTGCTAATTCTCAAAGGACACAAGATGACACTGGAGGAACGGGGACATGAAGAATAATGCCCCCTTCCCCTCTGAGAATTGGAGTCTCAGAAATACCAATGACCAACCGCAGGCCATTTCTTGGTGCTTTGGGGGTCACCAGACCCCAAAGGTGATATACTTTTGTGTAACCTCAAACAGCTCCTTAGAAATATTTGGAAAAAGTATTCTATCCAAAGGCCAAGACTACTCCAGCACCAGCACTGACTAATAAATCTTAGAATGAACTCCTTTTTAATAAGAATAAAACATTAAAAGAAAACAAGAAAGGACAAAATACTGTGTTTTTGAACAGCTTTTCCTAATAACATCTATTTCCAAAACAGGATTTGAACTAACAGTTAAATTTGTCTTAAACATAGAAAAATCAAATATAAAAATATTATTTTGAATCTTGAGGGAAAATACTAGTAGGGAATCTACTTGAGGAAAAGTCTTTGCTAAATTCTGGCTTTGTCTAGTAACAGAAAAATATTGAAGTTTTGTGAGGTGTGGTTTTTTTTCAATTTCATGCTGTTTTTTTAAATAATGAGTTTATATTTCTTAAGAAAAAAATTCAGCAGTTCAAATTTAGCTGTAGTATAGCTTCTGATTTTTGCCACATTGCTGTCATGAAGTCATCTACCTCTCAGAGTTAAGTGAGGTCCTAATTACTTTCCATTTGATTTCTTCTCTAATTTCCTTTCCCCTTGCTTTCCTCCTAAGCCATAGGTAGACAGCCCTCTTAAGAGCACTGAGACTTCTAAGCCTGGGAATCAGCTCCTGTGTTTCTCTTAATACCTTTCAAGTGTTAGATTAATAACATTTTTATAAGGTGATGACCAGAACGGAATGCAATACTTCAGCTGAGTTTCACCAGAGTCCAGGATAATTTATTCTAATTTCTGGGGACACACATTTTGTCCTGGTAGGAAAGAGATATAATTATGCCCATATAATTCTGCTGCGTTCCGGCTTTGATAGATGCTTGTGTAAATGGGAAGGGGTGTGTGTGTGTGTGTGTGTGTGTGTGTGTGTGTGTGTGTGTGTGTGTGAAAGGGCGCCTGTGCCTTTGCGGAAAGTCCCATTGAGATCTCAGGGTCTCCTCCACAGCTGTGAGGAGCTCCGTCGAGATCAATCATAATCTTTCCATGTTTGTTTTCCCCCTCCCAGGACCTGTTGCTTTCTCTTTGTCGCTGCTAATTTTGTTTGTCATATGTCAGACCAGGATGAGTGAGATGTGTTCAGAATCGGCTCATTCTGTTGTTGTTTTTTTTCCTCCTCTTCCTTCCTTAGTCACCACCTTTGCTAACTTCAGGTGGTCAGCACATTTAGCAAGTCAGTAGCTGCTTGCCTGAGCTAGCCATTAATCTAGATTAGAAAACACAGAAGACTCGAACCCTCCCGAGCCGGGCCTGCCCCTTCTCCCTTAGCCGCAAGCACTTGCTGTTTCTCTTGGGAGCTTTCCTTTTCTTGCTTGAATATCTGCACTTCTGAGCACTGCCCTAGCACCTGCGTCTATGGCCGGCCAGTGTGTCCTCATCGGCCATCACAGAGCTTAGCTGGACCGTCTCGTGGAGGCCACTGCGGTCAGTTGCCCGGAAGCCACACTGGTCTTTTCTCCTGGAGGATTTTGGGAGTATGCACTACAACCTAAATGGAGTAAACACTCACCGTTCTGGAATTTGATTTCCCTAGTTTTTCTTCCTCTTTGTATGCCCCTTGTGAAATGTCTTTCTTTCTAAAAAAAAAAAAAAAAAAAAAAAAAAAAAAAAAAAAAAAAAAAAAAAAAAAAAAAAAAAAAAAAAAAAAAAAAAAAAAAAAAAAAAAAAAAAAAAAAAAAAAAAAAAAAAAAAAAAAAAAAAAAATAAAAAAAAAAAATAAAAAAAAACAAACAAACAACAACAAAAAAAATCTTGAAAATAATGCATTTTTCCACACTAATCCAAATAAGCTGTGTTTAAAAACTATGCATGTTTTGCCTAATCCTTATATCCCTTGGGCTCCACTGTCAAATGAAACTACCAAAGTGTATCTGTTGAAAAACATAATAGAGTAAAGTGAAATAAAAACTGCTCCTTCAGATAAACTACTCTTTCAAAATGTTGGCTTTGCATGCGTGGACAAACCCAAAGGAGTGACAGTGGCCAGTGGCTTGGATTAAAAGCCCAATGCTCTTTGTGGACAAATACAATTTTGAATTGCATGCTGTGTGAAGTACACGTGATTTTCCTATGGAATAGTGCATCTTAGATCCAAGAAGAGCCGGAGGTGTCATCCAGGCCAGGCGTGTCTTTATCAGATCTTTTAGGGAAGAAGGTCTGTCTCCAGTGAACTCCTGATGTGGCAAGCCATTACACTACTTAGCACAGCCAGGGTCTTCTGGTTGACGTGGAGGACCGCCATCAATATCCTATCCCCTTGTCTTCTCCTTTGTTCTTACAGAAGCCTTCCTGCACTCTCAAGAGTAGGGTTCCTATACTCCCCGCTTCAGATCTCTGTTCACTGTTCTGGGAGCCTGGCCTCAGGGGGTTCTCTTGCCTTGTCCCTCAGGCTGGACTTAAAAATGGTGGGTACCAACAGGTCCAGCCATTCAGTACCCAAGCTTGTTTCCTATAGGACAAGGTTGACTCTTCCCTCTGTGGAAGTTTCACTCCATTTAACCAGCAAGAGCAGGAGGTATTACTACTGTTACAACCTCAGGACACTGCATGAACCCCCACCCCACCACTGTGCCCCCAGTTCCTTAAACCCACCCACCTCTACATCCATCTTTACAAATATTGCCTTCCTTAACCACGTCTGACATTCCACATTTTGAGCTGACCACCTGCATCTTACCAGAACTCTTATTGATAGATAAGAAATTGCAGACCATGTCCATCTGTTAGCCCATTGTCCAGATTATCATCCAAAATACACATTTATGAGGGCATAGGGAGAAGACTGTGGCTGAGTTATGGCTCCTTTTTCTTCCCCTGGGTTTCAATCCTCCCTGTCTTCCTGTTCTTTTAAAGAAATTTGGAAGAAGTGAAAGAATTTTAGAAATGCAGTGTATCTGTTCGAGGCCAGGGCTGCTCCAAGCAGACCCTCTGCCAGCATATATGAGATTCATCTGGGGCCTTCAGCCTCCTTCTCCAACACACTCTCTGGCCCTGCTCTCTCCCAGATGTTTTCAGGTCCCCTGGGGCCTTATGTGTCCTTTCTGGATGTTGTTGCTTAATCAGTCTTAAGACTGTAAAGTCAGCGGGTCCAAGGCCGCTGATGGAAGTATCCAAGAGTCTGTCCTGCTCTTCTAGGGTAAAATGCCCCCCATGCTAATGTGTAATATAAATAAATCGCTCCTTTAAAGGAAGGCAGAGCCCAGGATTTGTTGTTTTAATCAAATCTTGAACTTGACCTCTTCTAATAAACCCTCAGCTAGAGAATCAATGTCCGATGACTCTGGCACCATTCAGGTTTAAGAGGCAAAGGAGCGCCCCCTTTCTTTTCTAATCTTTGGGTCCCTGAGCAGTAAAAGGATGCACACACTCGCTCCATTTCTCCTGCTATATCGAAGGCTCCAGATGTAAGCTCATTGGTAGTCTTGGTGTGTTCCTCAGTATTTGTGCTTTTAATAGATATTGCAAGTGTGTTTAATGTGAAAATAGAAACGGAGGGCTCTTAAAAGAGCTTACTCGAAATCCTGCCAATTACTGAAGTCTACCAGACAAGAAGGAGCCACTTTTTTTATTTTTTATTTTTTTTTCATACAAGAAGGAAAAGTATTTCCACAAAAGCCTAGCCCTTTGTCTTTAAAAATATTCATCTCCTGGGTCCTGAGTTGTAATAGTAAATACAGATGTAGCTGTGTCACATTAAAAGCATGACCAAATAGCAGTACAATGTTCGGGGCACTGTTATGACACTTTAAAATGTATAGTGTCTTCTAAAAAAATGCACCATCACTGTAAAGGTACCAGGGCTAGCTCTGCCTTCGCAGCTCAGTGTCCTTTGTTTTCTGGAGATTATAGTTCAGTCAGTGTCAAGTGCTCATCAGTGTAATCTGTTTCAGCTTCCAACATTCCTCCTCACCTGGCTATAGACATCTGAAGGCCAGAAATAGCCCTGACTCCATTGCAAGTCCCCAAGTCACTTATTGTTAGACAGAAAGGAACAAATCAAAGCCTGAGGCCTGAGCTGATACCCTGTCAGCCCCGGGCTGGTTTGGGGGTCTCACTGACTGCCCCAGCCCCTCACTCTGAAGTAAGTTTGTGGAAATAAAAAGGTCAAATCTTCCAGACTCTCCATCACCACCCCCAGCAGTCCCAGTGGAACTAAGGAATTAAAAGTTGCTTAAATCTTTTTCCTATTGCCAGTTTTTCTTAACCATAACTCTGTTCTGCGTTTCCCCTCCCTCCCCAACTCTGACTCCTGTTCTCACAGAATAAGGAAGCTTAGCCAACTGCAATTTCTGAGTATTGCCTCTTAAGCCCAGGCCAAGTGTGTAGACGTGATAGAATTCTGATTAATGAATCTTATTACATTAATTTTCAGAGGAACCCGGAGGCATTAACCTATTCCTAGTGCAGGCAGGCCTGCCAGAAACATTTGTCTACTTAAAGAGCTAATATCTTCAGCTACCAACAACCATAAAACTGGAAACCTAGCAGAAGAGTTGGCTTCTCTAGATGTGCATACGGCATACGACAGAATAGATATAGAACTTGGCTGAACTTTGCTTCGGATTTGCCAATCAAAACTCACAAGCCCACGCCAAGTTGGCTGCAGAACCTCTTGCTTAGAGCCAGCGCTAATTATGTCAACAAGTAGTTCAAGTCTAGCGCCCGTTAAGTCCTGCACTCGTGGGTGCTGGAGATGAGTCTTCAGTGGGTGGGTGAACTGACCCCCCTCCGATGCGTTGTTTTCTCCTAGCTTCCACCTGAGAACCCCAAGATCTCCTCATGTCCCAGCCCTTGGTGTTCCATTACCGTGTGTCTCCTTTGTCTCTGTCTTAAGTGAAAAGGTTTCTGTGGCAGTCCTGTCATCCCAATAAATGGTTTTCTGATAAATCTGTATTTTCTTATCCTAATCAACTGTTTTCCCTAGAAATGAGACACTTCTCAGTCTGCTTTCCAGACTCTGAGGGAACTTTATGGTACAAAGCATTCCGTAGGACATCCCCTTGTGGAAACACCTCTGAAAGGCAAAGGAAAGGGAGAGGACAACAAGAGAAACTGAGTTGAGGCAAAGCCCACCCAGAGTCTCAGGTGACCCCACAGGAAGCTGTGGAGCCGTAGCGCTCAGTAGTCATCCCATAGGGAGCAGCGTGGCCAGGTGTTTCTACCTGGCTTGATACATCATTGGGTAGACTGCCCGAGGAAAGGGTTGGCCTCTGGGAAGGAATCTCTCAGAAGTTTAGACCCTTTCTGGAAGAGTTGGCAATGGGGCCACAGGGCTTCCCAGGAAGTAAGACCTGAGCTGTAGGTCAGAGTTCATCTTTCCAGAGTGGAAAAATGGACACAGTCCATCCTTTGCCCTGTACTCTGTTCTGTCCTAGCCGTTCACACCGTGACCTTTTCCTGTGCACAGAGCTGGCCTTGTGCACTAGGGTTGACATGAGCTGCAGTGCAGCCCTTGTTGATCAGGCTATGAAATAGGGCAGAAAGCTCTAGAACGGGGTAGACCTGCCTCTGTTGTGTGTTGTCTGTCTCGATCACGTAGCAGACCTTATAGTCAAGTCATGAACTAAATGGCGCTTTATAAAGCTTCTCCTTCTCTGAATCAGAATCATCCTACTTCACTTTATAAGTGAGAACATGTTGGTAGAAGTTCACTAGAACCAGAAGAGGGACCTAACATGAAGATTATATGTGTAGGCTAAGAGCTGACTGGGCTAGGGTTAGGACTGGCATCCTGGTTCGTAGTGGAAACCAAGTAAGTATGCCTGGCTCCTCGGAGCTCTCTGTTCCAGGAAGAAAATCTGTTGTAAAAATTAAGGGAAATGGTAGTGTCTGAGCTCTTCTCACTGGGCTTGGCTTGCGGTGCTCAGCTGTTGGCTTCCTAACAAGGCCCTTGCCCTCCTGTGCTCCCAGCTAGTCGGCTGGCCTCTGCACCTCGGCTTTCTCCTCATACTCACCAGATTCCTGGGCAATATGAACCAAGCTCAGCAGATATATTGTAACAAGGGACCCAACCAGCCATCATTTAATTACATCACTCAGTGTCTTCAGTGGCCCTCCAGCATGCTTGAGGGCCATCAACCCCAGCGTCCTCCTTCTTGAGTGAAAGCAAAGAGCCAAACCTGATGCAGAGTCACAGTTCAGGCCTTTGGTATAGTGAGTTTGGAGCTCAGCCTTAGGTCTGAACCTTCCTACATAGAAGAGTCCTTTATTATATTTTATTATTCTTAGATCAGCACCAGCGCTTGTAAGATGGGGGTGATAATGCAGCAGTGTGGAAGAGACAAAGCAGTGTGAGGAAAGTATCTCTCTTTTGGTCATCTTGCTGCAAGCCTTGTCATTCTTTCCACTGCTGTGGAACACTACCTGGCACTGTACTGGGCTGTCAGGATTCACAGTGACCCAATCCCTGTTTCTCCGAGTCCTGGGAGAAACCCAGCCACACATGTCTAAGTGCTGTAATAAAACAATACCAGTAATGGCCATCTATGAATTTTGATGCCAAAGAGCTGAATTTGCAAATGTAGGCATGTTCTTTTCTATGTGTGACTGCAGTTTTAGCTACTAAAGACTTTCCATATCTGTGACCATTGGAGAGATTATGTCAACTTGAGGCAATTGGGAACCATGCCTGGCTCAGGGTTTGAGAACCATGCTTAGACTGGAGTGTGAGTGACTTGTGGGCTGGTGAATGAGGGAAGAGCACCCACCCAGATGTGGGAAGCCCAACTGGAACTTCAACTACATAAAAGGAAGGAAGAAGGAAGATTGTTACAGCTTCTTCCTCTGGGAAAGCTCTCGCCTTTGCAGTTGTCTACGGACACCAACTTGCAACATGCTGCAGATCTTCATCAGACATTTGCTCCAGTCTCGACTTGCGCTTGTCTGCCCATTGCTGATCTTCAGTTGTGGATCTTCAGTCTCTGGTCTTTGCCATTGTTCTTCGAACAACCGGAACCTGCACCAGACACTAACCAGCTGCCCTGCAGTCCTGGACGGTTGCTCAACTTCACGGCTGAGCAGCCATAGGACACTCTAGCTCCCACATGTGCAGGCCAGCATCTTGGACTGTCGCTATCCTCGGATTAGTAAGCTTTCCAAATAGGTCATTTTTGTTATAATTTCTGTAAATTCTGCCTTTTGAAAGGACCCAAACTAGTATAATATCCTAGAGGAAAGGGAGTGGTGTCATCACTATACTAGAAATAGTGGCAGAGTCAGTCTAGATCCAAGGGACTTGTGTAATAGCACCTTGTTATCCAGAATTACTTTTATATCATTAAACAATTTTTCCATACTGATAATCTGAAATACGGATGTCTTAAAGCAATAGTCATTCAGTCTCTCATGGTTCTGGAGACTAGAAGTCCAAACTCAAGAGACTGGCAGAGTTGGTTCCTAGAGGCTCTGAGAATGTAGTCATACCACACCACTCTCCAACTCCCCATGGCTGCCAGCCATCCTTGGCTTTCCTTGGCTTGTAGACACAGCATTCCATACTGGGCACAGTGGTGCAGGCCCTCTAATCCCAGCACTCTAGGAGGCTTAACAGATAGAACACAAGCTCCAGCTCCAGCCCAGCTTGGGCAAATTAGTGACTTAACAAGATCCTGCCTCAAAATCAAAACTAATAATAGGCTGGGAATAAAGCTCAGTGTGAAGGCCCTGGGCTCCATCCCTCGTACCACCAAGGGAAAAAAATATCCAACCTCTGCTTCCCTCCTCTCATCTCCTCTGTGACTCTGTGCATCCTTGTCAGCCTCTTGTGAGGCCACCAGTCCTTGGATCTAGGGCCCACCCTAATACAGACTTATCTCAGGCCCGATCCTAGTCATATCTGAAAAGAACCTGTTTGTCAATAAAATCACGTTCTGTGACTGTAGGGGGTGACTGTGGATTTTGGAAAAAATGCCCTGTGCTGCGGTCTGAAGCATGTGTGTAGATCTCTGTCTCTCGGCCTTCTAGTATACGTGTTGGGAACCGTGGGATAACGTCCATCCCCTCAGCACTCGTGTCTAGCTAGCATCATCTCCCCATGATGAAGACACAAGTGGGGAAACTGAGGCACAGACTTGCCCCTTGCACAAATCTTGTAATGGCGGTGGGTGGGTCAGCTAGCCATGTCTGGCCTCCAGTTTATTCTCCTACTTGCCCACTCCATGATGGTGTCACCTTTGAAACCCCCAAGTCAAATGTGGTAGGTGAGTTGCTAGGTTGTAAGATACTGAGTCCTTGCCTTTGCCCATTATAGCCTCCTAATAACCACGTGCAGTGTGGTTCCTGAGGAGCTTCTGTCTTTTCTGAGCAGTGTTCTCTTCCACGCTGATCTCAGATGATCTGAGATATTTTATACCTATATAGGTTTCTGTGTGTACTGCTTTTAATCTTGTCCTCAGGAAGCACTGAGGTGCGTGGCCTCTCACAGTGAGGAAAAGAAGGGAAGCTACACACTGGACTACAGTCCAAGGCTCTATTTCTACTGCGGGATGAAGGTCTCGAGGGAAAGCAGAGTACTGTCCAGTCCAGTAGAGCCAGGCACAAAACAGATGCTCAATGAATGCTGGCATGGAACCATTCAAAGCAAGCCACTCCCATCTCCAGCTGGAATTTGAAAACATAAGCAAGACCTAATCTCAAGAACCTACAAGTCTGTTTGAACCAACTTAAATTTCCATCTTCCAGAATCTTAAATATTTTAGAAGTCAAATCTTCGGATTCAGAACATTCCCCGGAACCTAGGCGCACAGTGTTCCCTATGGGTAGCGGGTCTATGGCTTTGACCCTTCCAATATCTTTCTTTCTGGTGGGTCGCATTGCAGGGCTGAAGCAATCCTACAGCACCATCACTGTGAAACAGGAGGAACTTAGCTTATTCAGAGTGGAATCCAGGGAATGGCGCTTCTGCTCTGTCTGGAGATTCCTAAGAAAGTCTGTTTTCTCTTTAAGAATGAAATGGAATTGAAAGGTAATCTCTAAAGGTAAATCCCAGCCACTTGTAAATTACGAAGGAATGGGGGGGAATAGTTACTAACAAGAAACACCCTGAAAAGGCTCCATTAGGAGAAAAAAAAAAGAACTGGAAAAAGAAAAGAGGACCTTGTTGTTTGTAAAGAACTGGAAAAAGAAAAAAGGGACCTTGTTTATAAACGCGTGAAAGAAATACTGGATTCATATTCAACTTGAAAAACAGGGGGAGGCCTTTTACTGCATGCTTAGAAGTTTGAATACACTTTCAGTAGCTCTTCGTTATCTCAAATTAAATCTTAAATTGAGCTTGTGGTTCTGTGAATTAATACGTAGGCCTTTCAGCCCTGCCGCTGAGGTCATTCAAATCTGATGGTGGAAATGGTCCCTGAGGTCATTCAAATCTGATGGTGGAAATGGTCCCGGGTCAGGCCTTGCTTGGCTCCGTATAGAAATGCCTTAATGATGCCCACAGATGTTTGCATTCCACAGCTGGGCAGCAGGGCAGTGGGGGGAGCGGGCCGGGGAGGGGCCTGCTGGCCAGGTGATCGCCTCAGCTGCCTGTGGGACTGAGGAAAGTAGATCCCACCCAACTCACCAGTTCAGGTTGAAATCAGACGCGGAAAAATGGAAGGGGAGGCTTGTGGCTTGGAGACCCACAGTGGGTAGCCCTCATCTGCCAAGGACGGAGAAGGTCACCTGTCTGAGTGATCATACAGAGCAGTTTTAAGTGGTCTCATTCATTCAGAAAATGTTTAATAATGGCCTCATCTGGGTGACAGTGAATGTTGTTTGGTAGGAAGGCGCAGCCTTGGCGTGGGGAGTTCACATGAATGTACACACAGCCCGTAGACGCGCCCTGAACAACGCCGGCTAAGCCCAGGTTGGGGTGGATGCCTGAGAGGAAGGGCAGAGCTGCCCTCACCTTCCAGACTTCCTCCTTGCAGCTTTCTAGCCTGGCCAGGCGGGGTGGCACAGTCCCGCAACTGCAGCCCTCTGGGAGGCTGAGGCAGGAAGATCACAAGTTAGAGCCCAGCCTGAGCAACTTAGCAAGACTGTATCTCAAAAAAGGTTCGGGAATATAGCTTTCAAATCTAAACTTTTTTTTTTATTCCCTAATACTTCATTTTGTTTTACTTTCTATTCACTCAAAACTGGATATAAAAGAGTCGTGTGTGTGTGTGTGTGTGTGTGTGTGTGTGTGTGTGTGTGTGTGTGTGTGAAATCTGTTTGGTTTTAAATAATCTTTAGAGGCTAAAAATAACTTTGAATTGAATTTTGATGAACAGTTCATTCCCACACACAGACACATCTGCATGTTTAGCTCTGCCTGTGGATGTTTTTCCTACAGATAAAGTGATAAGATGACCAACAAGGACCCAAATTTTCTTGACTCTCAAGGTGGCATGGGTGCATCTTAGTAGAGTCCCTCTGAGCTTCTGCCGAAGGTTAGAACTCCGTTTCTCTCAGGCATTCCTGTTTGCATGCATTCTCTCCTCTCCCTGGAGTTTACTGCGCACCTGCTGTGTACCAGGCTCAGGTGCTAGGGCAGGACTAGCACAGCCCTGAGGATCCCAGGCTCTTCATGTGCAAGGAGAAGGCATATATTTTCCTAGCGATTTGTGTTTCGGTTGCTTTTGCTTTTGTCTGTTGCTGCTTCTGTTCCAAGTAGTAGTACTCACTCCAGCAGGAAGAGCTGAGTTGGAACTCCAAGCAAGGGCTGTGTGCATTCGAATGGGACCCGTAACTTCCAGGCGAGGAAGAATGAGCATCTTGACTTCCAACAAGGTGGTTTGATGAGGATATTGGTTGGTGCTCAGAGAGGTCAAGTGAGTTTTTTAAGGGCACAGAACAAAGGAATGACAGGGCTGAGATTCCTCCTCGATCTGTTCCCGAGGGCAGCCTCTTCCTGTATCCTGTACAATCCCGTATCCTATGGGACACCTAAGAAGGGAAGCATCCCAAGGCACTGGGGGATTGTTCTCCCAGCTTCTAATTCAGGAGCCACACAGGAGGGAATTTGCCCAGTTGGAGGAGTGCTGATTAGACCACAACCAGGACCTCAGTCCCAGGATCTTGAACTAGCCTAGTCTCATCTCAGGGCCTTTGGGAGGACACTGGGTGGGAAGGACAGCTCCTTGGAGCCATGGCAGGCCAAGATCAGGGTGAGGGCACAAGACCTCCTCTTTGCTTCAAATTGATGCTTTATTCATCATGGCTCTTTGACATTCATTTTCATTCTTAGAAAAATAAAAATAAAAATTTCCAGGCTGGACCCCTGTGACACAGGCTTATAATCCCAGTACTCTAGGAGGCTGAGGCAGGAGGGTCACAAATTTGAGCCCAGCCTGAGCAACTTAACAAGACCCTGTCTGAAATAAACAATAAAGAGGGGCCTGGGGATGTAGCTCAAAATGAAGGCCCTGTATTCAGCCCACTACTATAAAACCAACCAAGCTAAACAAAAACTGTTAGGATATTTCAGTGAAACATTGATTTTTCTGCATCCCCTTAAAATGTTGTGGCCAAAGCAATCATCTCACCCTGATCTACATCCTGGTGTGTTTCTTTCCTGTAGCTGCCAGAGTATAGTTAGGGACTGGAGGAATAGCTCAGACGTTAAAGCCTTTGCCTAGCAAACTGAAGACCCTGGGTTTGATTCCATGGCACCACATAAGCCAGGTGTGTGGTACACGCCTATAATCCTACCATTTGGGAGGCTGATGCAGGAAGGATTGCCATGAGTTTGAGGCCAGCTTGGGCTGCATAGTGAGTTCAGGACCAGTCTGGACTGAAGAATGAGACCCTGCCTCAAATATATATATATTTAGGGACTAAAAACAACAGGAATATTTTTTCTCTTGTGTTCTGGGGACCAGATGTCCACAGTCAAGGTAATGACAGGGCCACCCTTTATCCTGAGGTGACAGGGAAGGACCTGTTCCTCAGCCTGGTGGCTGCCAGTGATTCTGGGCTCGTGGTCCCATCACTCCAGTCTCTGCCTCCTCCTCTTCTACCCATCTTCCACATCTCTGCCTTCCTCTAGAGGGGGACCTGTGTTTGGATTTAAGACTACCCAGCTGGTGCTCTTACCTGAAGATCTCTGGGCCCTTAATTAAGATTTTTGGAGGGCCACCGTTCAGTGCATGACACTGAACATGATGGCAAGTGAGGTGAAAGATGGGGTAGGGTCAGGCCGCCTGGCTCAGTCGCGTGCTCCTTCTCAGCCCATTTTAGGGTACGGAGGCCCCAGGGCTCATGCAAGGTAAGACCTACGGGAGGCTGGCAGGAACCGCGTAGACCCCACAGCCTGCTGTGCTCCTGTGGGTCTGAGGCCAGGCCCACCGGCCTCTTTCCTGCTAGGGGGTGAATCTATCTGGAGGCTGAGGGCTGGGCAGGCTGACAGGAGGGCTTGAGCCACAGTGCAGATTGTCAGGCCGTGGAGGGAATTAGCTGCTGGGTGTCAGGAGGTGCGGATTGCTGCAGGCACTGGCGACTGGGAGCCCTGGTGTCTCTATTAGCTCCTCAGGCCATGAGGCCTTAATGACACCCCTGCCAACCATACAAGAGGCAGCCAGCGACAGTGTCAGAGGGATGCCTGCTAATCTAATCTGAATACCCCACTGGGGCCTCAGGACTCCAGGCCTGGCTCCTGCCCCTCGTCATGGCAGCAAGGTGGGTGACAATAAAGAACAGCCCCGAGAGAAAGGCCTGGAATAGGTGTGGGGCCCAGGCGGGGCTAGTCACTTCTGTGCAGGAGGAGGCAGGGCTGGGCAGAGCACAGCCAAGCTGTGTCAGGGTGCTCAGGCCTTGCTGGCCACATCCGGCTCTGATAGTAGCCACGGCGTTGTCTTTTCTGACACAGTCTCACTGTGTAGTTTGGGCTGGCTATGATCTCACTGTGTAGTCCAGGCTGACCTCAAACTCATGGTAATCCTCCTGCCTCAGCCACCTGAGTGCTGGGATTACAGGCATGTGCCAGCACACCCAGTTTCAGCCCTGATTTTGTTACCGCGACTTGTTACCTATGTGGTGTCTACCGTATTCCCAGCACTGTCCTGGGTACATTTAATTATCAGTAACATATAGTTGTATACTAATTTCATTTGTAACAATGAATCTTATTAAGTTCTCACTGTATACCAAATACTAACAGACACATATATTAACAGACACGTATTACATGTCAATAACAGACATAATTCAACCTATCATCACGTGCCAGATTCCATGCTATGCCCCTTATCGATCATGACACTTTTTTGCCAACTATGTGCACTGCAATCGTTAGTACTGCTAATTCTCTAACCCTAGATTGTGGTTACTATCATTATTTCTGTTTTGCAAATGTGCAGTTTAGGACTTCACTGGATTTGAACCCAGGTCACGGAGGCCCTGAAGCCACTTATCTTGGAGCAGCGTTCCCTGCGTTGTATGTGCACCTTTGTGTCTTTGCTAAAACGTACATGTAGTTCTAATGTCACAGACAATGAAATAAAAAAATCCTAGATATTAAGAACTTGGCGCAGCAGCAGAGCTATGGATTGCAGAGCCGGGACTCGGCCTCGCTGCTCTCCTCTCCTGCCCTGTTCCCTTGTCTTGTGGGGGCCCAGGGGAGATGAGGGACAGGGTCTGGTCTGTCATCCAGGGCTGGAGGACCGCGGGGTAGCACCAGTCCACTTTAGGGTACGGAGGGTCTGAGCCACAGTGCATGTGAGATCCTGTTTTAAGTAGACTTAGCAGTCAGGGCCAGGCTTGCTAGTTGCGGAAAGCGTGGATCTGTGAACATTTTTGTGCAAGCGAAGAGGGTTGAGGACAGTTTTCAAGCAATGGCCTCGTGCTAGTGGCAGAGGGGCTCCCTTGATTCCCCTTAAATGTGCTTTTGTGAGAAGTGCGTATGATAGGAGAATCAACATGCTAGCACTCTGGGTTAAAATCCCTGCTCTGCCTAACCTCTCATAAGGTACATAACCTTTGTAGGCACCAGTTTCCTTAACAGAGAAGCAGGGACTGTCGCAGACCCCACTTCAAGTTTACTTGCGAGGAAAGGCAAAGTAATGCTTGTGAAGAGCTGGGAGCAAAGCTCAGCTAAGCCCTGTAAGTAAGTGTTAAACAGAACACTGGAAGCCTGCTGGGTGTTGCAGGCCTGTGATCCCAGCACTGTGGGAGGCTGAAGCAGACCTAAGAAGATTCAGGCTCATCAGACCTGCTGTATTCGAGGCTTTCCTCCTTGTCACCCTTCATGCAAGTCAGGTAGAGCTACTAAGGAACCCAGGCTGTCGTTCAGAGGAGAGTAGGGGTTCCCAAATGCGCACCTGCTTCAGCACCGCCGGGGCCCTTCCTCAGACCTCCGCTCCCTCCTGCCCTTGACCTGCAGTGGCCACCCGGGTTGTGCAGATCATACCAGTAGCTTGGGGGTTCAGATCTTTGTAGTGTGCTGGTTGCCCTGCGGAGAAGGTGCTAGCAAATGAGGGCCTGTGGGCCAGTTCCCACAGTGGTGTGGTTTCCCATGACCTGGCATTAGAAGGTGCACCCGCCTGCTTGCACGCCCAGTGTCCATGGCTGCTGCCACGCTGTGCAGCCACGGCGTAGCCAGCCCACCCCACATGCGCACCCCTTAACTCTTTACAGAAGGACTCTCTCAATGCATAGGCCAGAGAACTTTCTAGAGATCTGTTCTGAAACTCACTGAGGCCATATGGGGCACAAGCAGCAAGAAGTCAAAAACTGACCACTTTACCTGAGTCAATTTTCCAGAGAGCCAACAGGGGAAATTGATAGAGGAGATATCTATATTCATACAGATGATACAGATGTGGATTTAAGGAATTGGCTCACCTAACTGGCAGCTGAAAAGGCCCATGATCTGCAGATCCAGAGGAGCCAGTGGTAGAGTCTGTGTCCAAAGGGGAAGATCAGTGTCCCAGCTCAAGGACAGTCATGAAGAGAGGGAAAGGGGGGCAGAAGAAGAGAGGGAAGAGAGAGGAGAGAGAGAGAGAGAGAGAGAGAGAGAGAGAGAGAGAGAGAGAGAGAGAGAGATCTTTGCTCATTCCAGCCTTCCACTGGTTAGGTAAGGCCCACCATCCCTGTGGGGTCAGTTTGCTTCAGGTCAAGTGTTAATTCCTCTGTTTGGAGTCTAGGAAACAAGGAAGTAGACTTTGGGAAGAAAGTCAGAATGGAGGGAGATGAGAGGGCAAGGAGGGCAAGAGGAGGATAAATGATTATTTTAAAAAGCCAAAACCCAAAACAATTATTAATATCATTTAGAAATACCCTCACAGACATGCCCAGAAATCATGCTCAATCAAATACCTGGGCACCCAGTGGCCCAATCAAGTTGCCTCATAAAACTAGCCACCCCACCACTTTCTGGGCCTGCAGCAGATTCTGTGCTGGGGGTTATATAGTCGTGTCTCATTCAACCCTAAACAGGCCTGTGAGTCACTGTCCTCCCTGATCAGAGGACACTGAGACGTAGGGCTGGAGCACACCCAAGGACTGAGACCAGCAGAATCCTGACCCCAAGGCCACCTCCTCCTGCCGGCGCTCTCCTGCAGGGACTGTGCCCAGAACAGAGCTGCGGGGCCAGAGCAGCCTCCCCATGCAGCCTCGGGCGTGCGTGCAGGTCGGGGAGCCGGCACACGGGCCGGGACTCCCTTTCAGATACTTCAGGGACCACAACGGTGAGGCAGGGCACGGTGAAGGAAGGGGGGAGACTGCCAGCATTCTAGAATCTTTCTTTTCGTACTTGGATGAAATGTATATTATTTTCTGACTCTTTGGATTACATTGAACATTTTCCCAGGTATATTCCCATATAGATAGATATGTGAGTACATACATATCAGTATGTTTAGTGTCTTAAAATGTATTTGCCCTTTCTTAAAAAAGTGCAGTTTGCAGCCCTCTGGTAGGCTGAGGCAGGAGGATGCAAGATTCAAGGAAACCTGGGCAATTTAGTGAGATCCTGTTCTAAGTTAAAAAAAAGAAAAGGAAGAAAAAGAAGGTATGCAGTATGGTGGCTGGCTGGCCCCCCTCTGCCCTCCTTCTCCCTTCCTCTCTCTCTCTCTCCCTGTTTCCCTCCCTTCTTCCTCTCTCCTGTATCTCCTCCTTACAGGGCTGTAAGGAAATATTAACAACCAAAGCTTCCCAAAGAGGCCTGGAAATTAGAGTAAACAAATTATCCATTACTAGGGCCGCCCATTCCCCCCCTACCCTCCACCCCCGCCTCCAGCGGATCCCAGCTTCCTTCACCTCTAGGAGACTTCCTCCAAGGTCACTAAATTAAGCCTTCAGACAATCGAAAAATTGAATCTCGGCACATCTATTTTCCTAACGAAATTTCTGCAGCGCCGATTGGGGCTGACAGGTGCGGCCGTGCAGCTCCCTGTGCTGTTCAGGTCGATTTGGCCGGGCAGGACAGCATCAGCCGGGATTGGAGGGAACATCTGAGCCGCCAGGGCCCCCTGGGACTCAGACAGTTCCTTACCTCCTTGCCACTGTAAATGACTGTCCCTGTCGTC